>JAPKLW010000148.1:439841-468576 GCA_026898455.1 Plectranthus barbatus
AGCTCATCATATAACCAACATAACCGAACCAACAAGAGGCATGCAACTGATCAGAAGCCAGCAGAACCAACAAGAGCCACATACATACAAAAAATTAAATTAGGGAACAGATCTGACCGGATATTAGGGAATTGGATTTCCCAGAATTTTCGAACCACCGCCAGCTTGGTTTCAGGTGGGATTCGCGTATCTAGCACCTGAAAGGCCAGCCACGGCGCATCGGTGAAGGGTCCGCTCAGTTTGCTCGGTTCTTCTTCCTCTTCAGTGTCTGGGACGATCTTGTCGTTTATCCCGGCGGCAACAACCTCGGCGGTAGGGGTGACAGGGGCGACAGGGTCGATAAGGTGGACAGATTCGTCGGTTTCCCAGAAACCTTCCCCCCACAGCACCGGGCCATCGCCTGCAAGGAGGGGCGACAGGGGCAGATAGACACCGTCAGAAGGAAGATCTATGGAGCTCATCATTGCGGTAGAGAGATCTGGCGAGAGAGAGCGATGGAGGAGAGAGGGAGAGCGATTGGCGGCGGAGAGAGGGAGAGCGATGGCCGCAGATAGAGGGAGAGCGATGGGTAGAGAGATCTGGCGAGAGAGAGCGATGGGTAGAGAGATCTGGCGAGAGAGAGCGGAGAGAGGGAGAGCGATCGCCGGAGAGAGGAGAACGGTGGCGGAGAGAGGGAGAGCGATGGCCGCAGACAGGGAGAGCGATCGCCGGAGAGAGGAGAACGGTGGCGGAGAGAGGCAGAGCAATCGCCGGAGTGAGGGAGAGCGATCGCTGCGGAGAGAGAGAGGCGACGAGAAGGGTCTAGAGAGGGGGGGTGTGCGGCGCAAGATTGAAAATGCTAGGGTTTGGGGGTTGGGAGGGGGGCTGGGGTATTTTAGATAATTTAATTAGTGTAATTTAATTAACACTAATTATTCCTAATCTTCCCTAATTTTAGAAACGGGACTACTTCAACGGGACAGAGGGAGTATAAGAAACTTAATTCATATAAAAATTAAGATAAATATTAAATTAGAAATAAAAGGAAAAATAGGGAAATATATCACACTCTTTTAAATATTAGGGGATTTTATCCCACTCTTTTGCTGTTAGGGAATTATATCTCACACTTTCATTCTGTTAGGGAATTTTGTCCCATGTCGCTGACTAAGCCGTTAAGTGCCACGTGGCATTGATGTGGCGCTGACTCACTGCCACATATTTGCCATGTGGCATTTTTAATTATTTTTTAATATTAATTTTTTTAAAAAAATTTATTTCATAATTAATATATATATTTTTTAAATTTCGTTTTTTATAATATTTTAATAAAAAAATAATACTTTGAATAAATATAAAAATATTATTGAAAAAATAAGTATTAATTATTTAATTATAATATGTTAAAATCTTATTAAAAAATATCAGCTAACAATTATTAAAAAATAAAATATATAAATAAAAAATACGTTAATTATAATATAAAATTATAAAAGAATAAAAATATTATTTAAAAATTAAATTAATTAATATTTAAAAATTGAAAAATGCCAATTTTTAAATAATATTTTTATATTTTTATTTTATAATTAACGTGTTTTTTATTTATATATTTTATTTTTTAATAGTTTTTAGTTGATGTTTTTAATTATATTTTAATATATATATATATATATATATAGCGTATGTAAACATTAACTATTTTTCTTAAAAATTAAAATATTATTGAAAAACAAACGAATAAAAATGAAAATATATTTAATATTACATTATATTATATTAAAAAATAAAGTAAATAATCATTTAATGCCTAGAACTAATTTTGTTTAGTTTTATCATCAATAATTTTTTCTACAGCTAACACTTGCTCAAAAATATTTATTTGTTTTATAAATACTTTCATTTAGTATTAATTTCCTATTTTAATGAGAATTAGGTTTTTTAATATATTATAATTAAATAATTAATGCTTATTTTTTTCAATAATATTTTTATGTTTATTTAAAGTATTATTATTTTTATATTAAATAATTAATACAATATTTTTTATATATTTCATTTTTTATAAAATATTATAATTAAATAATTAATGCTTATTTTTTATAAAAATATTATAGATTAATTATGAAAAATGAAATTTTTAAAAAATATTTATTAATATTTTCGTTATTTATTTTATAGATTAATATGAAAAACGAAATAATTTTTTCAATAATATTTTTATATTTATTAAAAATATTATTATTTTTATAATAAATAATTAATAAAAATAATATTTTCGTATTATTATTATATTATTGAAATATTATAAAAACGAAATATATAAAAAATATATATTAATTGTGAAATAAAAAATTTAAAAAAATTAAATTAATATTAAAAAAATAATTAAAAATGCCACGTGACAAATATGTGGCAGTGAGTCAGCGTCACATCAATGCCATGTGGCACTTAACGTCTTAGTCAGCGACATGAGACAAAATTCCCTAACAGAATGAAAGTGTGGGATATAATTTCCCAACAGCAAAAGAGTGGGATAAAATTCCCTAATATGTAAAAGAGTGAGATATATTTCCCTATTTTCCCGAAATAAAATTGGTTTTTATGATTTATATATTTACAATTTATTTCAAAAAAAAAATATTATATCTATAAGATTTATAAAGATTCATTAAATCAATACAATTCATTTTATTTAAAATTGAAACAAACTATTCAATGAGATATCTATTTATTTTTATATCTAAAAATAACTTCGGAATTGACAATATTTAGGAATAAATTATAATCATATTAATATTACTATTATTATATTTAAGTCATATTTTTATATATTAAGCTAATCCTTTTATTTTATTTCAAAATATAATTTTTTTATAATTTTAAAATATAAAATGTAAACAAAGTCCTAATTATAATTATTCAATATACAAATATTAATGTATAAACTATTAAATCTTAATGTTTTTTGGTAAATGTATATATAATGAAAAAATAAGATAGAAATATACTATAAAAACAAACTCCTAAGTTATTAATTTATCTATATAATTTGTTGTATGAATAATAATTAAGTATATATTTTGACAATCATTAATATATGTATTTTTATATAATTCCATCATTAGGTGGGACATTATGAAATTTATATATATAACAAATAGCAATAACAACAAATTTATATCAAAATATTAGATCTTTATTATTATTATTATTTTCAATTTATTATAATTCTTTTTTATTTAGACTGAAAAACAAGTATAATTTCTTTAAGGGTGATTCTAAACACATCCACATTTTATTTCTTTATAGCCCTTTAAAAAAATTAAAACATGATATTCTTATTTTATCCTTATGACAATAATTAAAAAATTGATATTTAAATTTATTATTTCTAAAATAAAGTTCCTATCAAAGCCCATAAATTAAAACACCCATTCAAATATCTATCTTCTTCTACAAAAATTAAAACCTGATATCATCGTCTGTAACTTTGTAAATGAGAGGCAAGTAAAAAGATAATTCTCCGACAACATGTTTTTCTATGTGATTCCAAGGAGTCTGGTGCCTGAGCCCGCCCATCTGCTGCTTTCACCTCCCTTAGCATTATTGACGCAAAAAAATGATAAAGAATTCTGAGTGAATTTTCCCCAACTTCCATCGAAGAGTGCAGGCTAGTTTTTCAAGAATTTCAAAGGAAGTACTAAAAAGAAATACTGAAAAATTCCGTAGATCATTTGTGGTGCGCACAGCATCGTAGAAGAATTAATAAATGTTAAAAGACAATAGATATCTTAAATTTAGTTTACAGATTTTATTTATTTGATAGCATAAATATCCTAAACGGAACGAGTTTTATTTTAGGGCTTTTGATGGGGGCTTTGTTTTAGGAGTTATATATTTAAATATTAGCTTTTTAATTAGGATTTTAAATTAAATATACAAGGTTAAAATTGGAATATTGTATATATAATTTTTAAAGAGGCTGTATGGAGAAAAAATGTGGCTGTATTTAGAATCACCCTAAATTAAAATACCCACTAAAATATTATCTTCTTCTACAAAAATTAAAATCTGATTTCATCATCTGTAACTTTGTAAACAGAAAGCAAGCAAAAAGATAATTCTCTTTGACAACATGTTTTTCTACGTGATTTCAAGCCTGAGCCCGCCCATCTTCAGCTTTCACCTCCCTTAGCATCATTGACGCAAAAAATAAGGAGTAGTAAATAATTCTGAGTGAATTTTCCCCAACTCCCAGCAGAAAGTATGAAATGCAATTTTTTAGTTTTATTTCTTTCTTCCATTATATCCTATTTTCCTTCTTAATTCTATTTCTTGACCTACATACATATATTATTTGTGTACTCGGCCAATTCGTTTCCATTGTTTTTTTTTTTATTTTTCAATTATTTCCATTGCGATATTAAAATTAAAATTCTACAATAATTTATAATTTATTGAAAAAATAATCACATCGAAGAGTGCACGCCAATTTTTCAAGAATTTCAAAGAAAGTTCTAAAAAGAAATTCTGAAAAATTCCGTAAAGCATTTGTGGTACACACATCATAGAAGAATTAATAAATGTTAAAGACAATAGATATCTTAAATCTAGTTTACAGATCTTATTAATCTTGACAGTAGAAAATATCATTAATGGAACGAGTTTTATTTTAGCAATTTTGAATGGGCTTTGTTTTAGGAGTTATATATTTGAATATTAGTTTTTTAATTAGAATTTTAAATTAAATATAAAGGGGTTGTAACTTGTAAGTAGAAAAAATGTGGTTGTATTTATAATCACCCTTTCTTAAATCATCATATTGAGTTCACTCTATAAATTAAGGTTTTATTTTTGTAAATTTTGTGCAAACTTTATTTCTTGCTAATTTTATTAAATCAGATTTAAATATATTAATAGTATATTATTCAAAGTGAGAACTCCTGAGTTATAATTACTCAATATATAAATATTAATGTAAAAAGTAAAAACTATTATACATACATATAATGGAAAAGTAAAATACAAATATATAATTAAAACATGTTACTAAGTTATAATTAGTCAATATACAAATATTAATATATAAACTATATATTCATATAAATTATTAAATATTAATACTTCTTTTTAAAATATACATACAATAGAAAAGTAAGATAAAAAAACATAATTAACCCATACTCCCAAGTCATGGATACTCAAAATACAAATATTAATGTAACTATACATTTATATAAACTATTAAATCTTAATACTTTTGACAAGTAAATTGTTGAATAATTCTATATTATTTGCACTATTAAAGTAATATATTTAATATTCATTTTGTTTGTATTTTATTATCACAATTTTGCATTTTATAGAAAAAATCAATTTTTTATGAATAATCGAACTTGAACTCGAGCACGAGATCAATAAGCACTTTAACGAATCAAGTTCGAGTCAAACTCGAACTTTAACGATCGAGCTCGATCTCGAGCTCAAATATTTGAATTTTTCAAGCTCGAACTCGACAAAATTGTCACAAACCGAACTCAAGCATCTCACTACTCGGCTCGGTTTGATTACACCCCTAATTTTGGTCGAAGAAAATCACGGCTTACGATTACATTCCTAAAATATCAACAGAATACATCGACATTTAGTGCAAAAAAACCATTGATCGCAGTTTCACAATCACCCGCCAAAACATACCAACTAACATAAATAGCGAAGGAGAAGAGCAACCAGCAAGGTTTGTGCTTGTTCCAAAATCAGCATTTACGCTTACCACCATGCACCTTCGATTTCTTCTTCTTCAAGCTCCTCTTGGAGGCGTAACCATCATCTTCGTCGTCGCTACCATCATCCAGCTTCCCTCCCTTTTTACGGTCCTTCCCGCAAAAGATGATCCTACTTTCATCCCTTTCCCGCTCTATCTCAGAGTCCTCTTGGGGCTTCCACACAAAGATAGACCTGCCACATGACCAGATTATGGTGCAGCGCGATCAGCTAGGAGCGCAGAAGAAATCCGAATGAACTGAGTCTGAAATACCAACCTGGAGCTACCAGACGCCAAGACATCCTCGCGTGGATGCAGCTTATTTACAGGGCTGATTGTGATGATGTTCGGATCCATCACTTCAGCCACTAAATGACCAGTGGTGATGTCGATGAAATCTATAGGGTGTAAGGCTACTCCATTGAAGTTTTCGCTTATGTAACGCCCAACAACCACCAGGGACTCTGACACATCCTGCCTCATGATTAACAGATTATTATACACCCAACTCACTCTGTAATGTATTCATGATGATCAAGAAGTTGTTACCTTTGGATCCCATTCTGCTCGGAAGGGTGTCAAATGCCGATTGAAATCCTGGCTGTGCACAATCTCCCGGCTAGGAGACTCCATATCCCCAAAGATGGAATCCCACACACGAATACGGTTATCCTGTGATGTGGTGAGTACTTTGCTACCACTTTGTGGTGAGAAATAGGCTGAATTAACAACACGCTTGTGTGGAAGATCATAAATAGAAGATCCAGGTTCCAGTCGTCGCATGTCCCATATACGAGCCTGAGGTAAACAAGGATCGATTGACAGACCAAATAAGATGTAATACAACAAAACCTCATCTACAATGAGGAAAAGGTCTATAAGCATTATCATGGAAACACTGTAAAATCTTGCTAGAGAAGAGCTTACGAAGTGATCATTGCCACAACTCAAAAGGAGATCTGGTTGAAGAGGATGGCAGTGTAAACCAGTAACTTTGCTTCCTTTCTTGTGAATCAATATAGGGTCTCCTGTCACATTGTTAGAGCGTGCATCGACCCTGAATATGTGTATGAAAAAGAGTGAGACACAATAATACCTAACTTGTTTAGACACATTCATGCATTCTATCAAATTATCCAGGCTTAAAGGCCATGCTTATTGCTGGGGTATACAGATGGATGACGTTACCTATTTATCAAGATGGAAGGTTGGCAGATAAAGCACTAAATCACATAAAATAAAAGATAGCTTGATGAATCAAATTCAGTTAATGATTTAATAAACATATTAAGAAACTTCACTTGCTGTTCTTTAAAGATGATTAAACATAATGATGGATTTCTTTAAAGTATTCAACGTGTAAATGAATATTGGTAGTTGTTAAATTTGGCCAATAATTTCACAAAATACATCCACAGAAGCTCAAACGAAAAGGCATACACACATATATAGAAGCCCAAAATTATCCGCGGCGAGTAAAACTCTTCTGTCAGAGTTCATATCCAGCCCATAGAGCATCCTCCAAGTCCTATGCCCCTAAAGGATAACACAAACTAATTAAATGAGATTCCACAAGCATGTAAAAGAATGAGTAGCAAGAGAGCTAAACAATACCCAAAATAAATAAATAAATAAATAAAGCATGACATGAATCATCATTTAAATCTGTTTCACTTCCTGTTATAGCTTCTCTGGTATGGAACCATTGTTTCTTATTTGAAAATATAAGAGCAACTGAAATAGCCATAATCAAGATAGGAGAAAGTACAATAAATTTGAATTAGGAGTCACAGCTCCACCAACCATCCCTTCAACCAGTACCAATCCCCTTCGCTCCAGCCCCAACTAAAGACCAATCTTGATCCTAATCCTGACGGGTAAACACCCACATGAGAGGATGTAATAATTCAAGTACAAGTACAACACAAGCAAGAACTTCATCAATGCAGAAGCAGAGAAACAAGGCTGATGGGGTAGCAGGGAGGGCACTTTAAAGGATAAGACGGCTGGAAGGGAACTAGGAAGACCAGGAGACACAGGAAGACAACAGAATTTTAGCACTGCATACCAGATATCAATAGAATTGTTTTTATCATATTATGTGGAAATACCTGCCACCCGTTAGGATTAAGGTTGACCAATGACGATGAAATCCCAGTTTCTAAATCAGTGCTGCTGACTGTTCCGTCTGAAGAGGCACCATAAACTGTTCCATCATTTGATGGATGAAACCTGTATTATATGATCAACGATCTGACTATCCGAATTGTATTATCATTTGAGCCTGAATTCAAAGTCGACCACTAATTATGCAAATAAAATGGAACCAATAGAACTCACTTCATGTTGTTTAATATGCAGCTATGTACATTTCCATAAACTATCCTCTCATGCACTTTCTCGTAATCCCAAACGCCAAGCTGCCCTTTCTACACCACAGCCAGAGGAAGAAATCAAATATAATGCAGAGCTAATCAATAAAATATACTTAAAATTGACAGCACAAACTTAAAGAAAATGAAGATCAAACCTTGTCACCAGATAAAATAATGTTGTTTTTCGTTGGATGGAACTCCAAACATGTAACACGTCTACTATGGTATCTAATTACTGCACAGTTCACTTTGTTTGGGATCACAAATGCTGGCTTTATCTGTTTCAGAGAAAAGTATTATAAATATTTGACAACACTGAAGCCATACATTGTAATGTGAAGTAATTTAGTTCACAGTTAGAAGGGAAAAACCTAAAACACAAGTTGCATCAAATGAATGGCGTAACGGGAATCATCAAATCTTTCACACAACTCAAATCCTAAGGCTATACTAGATGTACAAATTATCCACATAAGATCATGTAGTCTTAAAGTTGAATGCATTTAATTTGAATTCTCATAAAATTCTCGAGCATAAGCTGCATAAAAAGAAAATGTTTAGAGAGCAACCACTCTAGTCCACCAAAAACCATACAATAGGATTCAAACAAACTAATCCTTTCTTGAGCAATGAATCAAGCAATTTCAGTCATATTACGGAAACAATTCTAATATTTTAACATGAAAGATGAGCACCATCATGAAAGGTGTAAATCATAATTACATGAGCATTCAGATCCAACCAGAATGGATATGAGTTTCAAACCTCAGGGCACTGATAAGAAACACAAAATCACGAACTATATAGCAACAAATGTAGCCTAAATCAGAAGGAAAACAACTCGTCACCAAGTAACATGACAGAATCTCGAATACACAGAAGATTTGCCACTTCGAACAATAGAAGAGCATGCAAGAAACATTACCACAGGTACACGGTGCCTAAGTTGGCGCTCAAAAACATACTCCAATGAACTATGAGAGCTCTTGAAAGGTGCCGGTGAAACCCCAAACTCAGTAGCCACTCTGTGCGGGCAAGCCATCGTCGTGTGCCCTTGAATGAAAATGATCATCACATAAAAAATCTTATAAAATATAACTAGCACATTCAAGCAAAAAACAGCATATTCCACAAAAAAAAAATTAGAAAAAATACAATGTTTCCAACATAAATTACCAGGCATTTTGCAAAGGAAACATGGCTTCATCGGGCAGTCAATGTAGGTGGCACCTCGAAACCCAGCTTCATGGCCCGGTTTCTTACACACCTAATCAATGATCCAACCACAAACGATTTCTCATACATTTTAGAAATACTATACATACAGTTATACAAACACAATAAATAACCAAACACTGAATAAGCATATCACCAATAAGCACACATCCCCACTCTCCGCAACCATAATCACTCACACACGTGTACACGTTCAAAACCACGACCTTTGGACTTCAAGCAGAGGAAAAAATAACTAAAAAGACTGAAACATCGCATTAGCAAAAAATGAAGTTTACTTTGCAAACTTTCTTGAGACTGATCGTGATTGGCGCTCTACGCCTCTTCGTTAACGGCGACGCCTCATCCTTCTCCTCTGCCGCCTCTTCCTCCATCGCCTCTCCGGCGTCGTTTTGGACTTCATCGTCAACTTCTTCAAACTCTTCTTCGTCGTCTGAACTTTCTTCCGTGTCCGAATCTCTCTCAATCACAACATTTGGAAACAACATTCCCCTTGGCTGCGGCGCCATTTTCAACTCCCTGCAAAATTACAGACGAAGAAATTGGAATATAAATAAATATATAAATAGCGATTTTCATAATTTTTCATAAATGTGACCGACTTTTAAGAAAAACAGACGCTTTTTGTGCCGCATTTACGAAAATGTCCCTGTATAGTTATCGTGTGACTTGTGAGTAATTTATCTTTGGGAAGGTCTCAGGTTTTGCGTGCTTAATCATTTAGGCGGGTTTTATCCATTAATCAAAATTTAAATTTATTTAATATGTTCTAATTGGGGATTAATAAATTCTATTTGGGTAGATGAATTCATTTGGGTATGGATAAAACCCGCCTAAATCATTTAGGCGTACCCAACGCAAGTTTTTGCATTTTTCTTTTATTTTTTGTAAAATACTCCCTCCGTCCCACCTCAATTGTCCCACTTTCCTTTTCCGTCCGTCCCACCTCAATTGTCCCATTACTTAAAAAGGCAACTTTTTCACTCTCAACAATAAAATATTAATTCCACTCAACTTACTTTACACTCACACTCCTTGGTTATTGTGCCCAAAGTCACCGGGACGGAGGGAGTATCAAAGTTTTTCTTAGATTTTAAAATAAAAACTTTTACTCCCTCCGTCCCGTTGAAGTAGTCTCATTTCCCATTTTTGTTTGTCCCATAAATTAGTCTCACTTTCCTAAAATAGCAAACTTTTTCACTACACTCACAACTTTTAATCTCCGTGCCGAAAAGAAAAGGGACTACTCGTTTGGGACGGAGGGAGTATTATGTTATAGAACGTATACAAGTAAATAACAAATCAAGAATATGTTCTAATTATATAATACCACAAAAAAAACTTAAAGAGTTGGTTTCTTGAGAGATGGTCTCACCATTTTTTATTGTAAGACGGACATTAACACATCATTTTAATAAGTTAAATATATTATTTTATTTTTAAAAATTACATTATTTACAACAAAGAAATACATTATTTGCAATAAAGAAACACATCATTACATTAAATTTGTTGCATAATAAAAATGGTGAGACATCATTTCCAATAAAGAAACACATCATTTCATTAAATTCGTCTCACAATAAAAATAATGAGACCGTCTCATCCGAGAATTTGCCAAACTTAAATTTTATGTAAATATATTTTAATGGAAAGAATTATCAGGAATTACAAATAGATTGAGAAGGTTTTTTGCATTTCCCAATTTGTTAAGTTAATAATTTCTTATATAGAGTTGAAATAAATATTACTCCCTTCGTCAAATTACTCTCATTTTCCATTTTTTATCTATTTTATTAGATTAATCTCATATTCTAAAATAGGAATTAATTCATATACATTAATGAAATATTAATTTCACTACACTCACAAATATTAGTTTTCGTCCGATCAAAAGATATTTAAATTTCGTTTATTAATTTTCTTTATTCAAATTGCAATTTGTTGTTGTGACAAAATTAATGAAAATCATTAGTGAAGATACTTATTCCAGTCTAAACTCAATCATATTCCAATTTAAAATACTTATAATGCGATAAATCACATTTTATATAAATTATACTCCCTCCGTCCCGGTGAAGTAGTCCCTTTTCTTTTCGGCACGGGAATTAAGGGTTGTGAGTGTAGTGGAATTAATATTTTATTGGTGAGTGTGAAAAAGGTTGCCATTTTAGGAAAATGGGACTATTCTATGGGACAAACAAAAAAGGAAAGTGGGACTACTTCAATGGGACGGAGTGAGTAATATAGAATAAATATGATATTTTCTATAAAAAAAATTTGAAAAATAGGAAAAGGGGATGAGGGCATTATAGGCATAAGAATATGTGAATTGGCGGGATATTACGTGGCAGCTTTTCAGCCAAGGATGGTCGTTGTCCGTCGTCTCGTGTTCTCAACGAAGAGATTTAAAATATACTCATATTATGCTGAGAAATTAAAAGGTTATAACATAAATATTGTGAGAATGCAGAGATAATTTGAGTACGACAGATATTAAATTCAGAATATTGTTAAACAATATGATAATATAAATGTTAAATAAATATGGCGAGAACCAAAAATTATAACTTAATAATTATGAGAATCGAAAGTTAGTTAAATATATTGTGAAACCCCACAGTTTATGAAACAGTTTGTCTAAATGCTCCAATTTTTTTTAAAGAAAAATATAGTAGGGTGTAAGGTATTGATTGATGCATCTATTCTCCAAGCTCAGTATCAACAACGCAAATGTTATTAATCAAAGACTCAAGTAGCTGAATTAGATACAGGTTTGAGAGAAATTATGAAATATTCAATTTGAATTATATTTAAAGATTTTAGCCACACTTATAAATACATATAAAAAATAGTAAAAAATATATATTTCTGATATTTTCAAATCAAATTTAGATTATTTTAGAAAATAAATTAAAATAATATTTATTAAATATTGTGTAGTGTGTACTATGTGTGAGAGAGAGTGTAGTGTGTGTGAGAAAGTGTGAGTGCAACCCATGTCAAAAAAATATTTAAAAAAATAATGATTAACATGGGAGGGACAAGGTGCAATCCGAGGGGGACCGAGTACGACCCGGGAACGATCTAAGCTTTAAAAAAAATAAAAAATTATATAAAAATATTGGTCAACCTGGGAGTGACCGAGTTTGACTCGAGAGAGACCAAGTGCGATTTAAATATAATTTTTAAGTTTCAATTGTTGAGAAAAATACTTAAAATATTTATTTTCATGTTTCAATTTCATCACAAATCTAAAAATCATTGTTTGATTAGACATTTTAACAAATCTCAATTAAAAATGTGTACTTTTAACTATATTTGATATGTGATGATAAAAGTGGCTAAAATCATTAAGTGTTGTATAAAATTGGCTACTTCAAATAATTAAGACAACATGTTTAATGTTTTAATACTTCCTTCGTCCCACACTACTAATCCCATTTTCTTTTTTTTGTACGTCCCATTGATAGTTCTATTATAAAGAATGATAAATTAATATACATTAATCAATAAAATATTAATTTCTCTTATCTCAATGTCATTGGTTTATTATGTTAAAAGCAAATAAGACTAATAACTTGGGACGGACGAAATATATATTAGTACTGCACTCATGTATTGGAGAAAAGTATTCATATTCATCTGGGCATGTACATGTATTTCTTTATTTCAATTTCAATTCAAAATATTAAAAATATTTTATATTTTATTATATGAAACGTGATATGGGAACAAGAAGATACGTGTGATAATAAAAGCCCAAAACTTTTATATCATATTTTAAGTTAATTTCTTTTCAATATAATAAAAAATATGTCCCACTGAAATGATTTTGTTATACATATTGTTTTTATTAAAATAATATATATATATATATATATATAAGTATAAATCTTTAAAATAATATTATACAAATGTATATTATGGCTACAATTATATGTATACAAAGCTGTTAAAAAAAATTAAAAAGCTTTTGGGGGTAAAAATTTTAGGTGGAGCTTGGTTATTGAGCTTATTATGGTATTGTGTGGGTTGGCCCAAACGGAATCGGCCTTGTTCATCCCAGTTATCCCAATTACCCTACGGGGCTTGCGAAATCCGATCGGGTCAATCTTGAGATATCCAGCTTAGGAAGTCACTAATAACCTTGCACCCACCTAACTGCCCCCGCTTGGGTCATAGGCTCTCGCAACCGAGCCCGGCATTTGTATTATACTGGGGATTGGTATTTGTATATAGAATTATATTCATATAATTCCGATGTGGTATCTAAATTATAATATATTAAGAAATAGATGCACCGCCCACTTATATTATATACAACAAGTAATGAAACACGTAATGAAAAGAGAGAAATATATTTAAAATTTTAAAGAATTTCAAATTCTTTCTCTGAATTTTAAAAATATATTAATTTATGCTTAAATTTTTTATTAATTCTCAAAGTATATCCAAAACTATTAAATATAATACTCCCTCCGTCCCGGTGAAGTAGTCCCATTTCTTTTCGGCACGGTAATTAAGGGTTGTGAGTGTAGTGGAATTAATATTTTATTGGTGAATGTGAAAAAATTTGTCATTTTAAGAAAATTGGACTATTCTATGGGACAAAAAAAAAAAAAATGAGACTACTTCAATGGGACAGAGGGAGTAATTTTATATCAAAATTTTGAATGTTTTTTTACTGGTCAATATTAAAATATTAAAAATGATACTGAACATAAATAATTTTATGTCATGCACCAAATATTCTACACAGACTCAAATACATGTCATAAAAATAGTAGTATTCTTGTAGAATAGTGAAAATTACTTTCGATTTGAAACTATAATTGTGTAAATTTAAATACAATGCTTCCACAAATGATGAACGAAAGAAGACAAATAACAGGTAAAATATTTCTTGAAAGTCTTATTCAGTTAAAAAAAGAAAGATTAACGATCTACTTGAGTTTTTTTAGATTAATACACCATCATGTAATTATTTATATCCATGTACGATATTTGGTGTCTGAAAATTATTCAAAATAAAGGCCAAAAATTGTTGAACTTAAAAGTTTGGGATATATTAGAAAACTTATTTGGACATGATATTATTATATTTAAAATTTTAAAAAATATTTCATGTCTGAAATTGTTTTAAATAAATGTAATTAAAATACTATTGTTTGAAAACAATACAAATTGTCTATAAAATTATCCTTTCATCCACGAAAGTATGCATTCCGAGCACATTTACCAATATATATACTCCATAAAACAAAGAAATAAAACATCTGGAATATAAGTTAAAAGTCCAAGCTACATTCTCCATGAATAACAAGCAGAGTAAGGCGAGAGAAGCAGAAGAGAGAGAGAGAGAGAGAAGGGACACAACCCCTATATGTGAATTCAAGACTTGTACTTCTTCTAGGCTAGCAAAAATTCCTATGGGAAGAAGAGAGCAGGGAACTGAAGGAACGTTACTTTTCGACGAATGAAGACTCTGCAAGATCAATGGCGCGAGCAAGAGCAGCAGCCTTGTTTTCGCACTCTCTATGCTCATCTGCAGGATCACTGTCTGCAACAATACCAGCCCCAGCTTGGAGATGGGCGACCCAATCTCGGCGCTTCTCTCCGTCCCTGTATGAGTACATAGTGTCAAACCGCTGGTTGGTCGGGAATACGATGGTCCTCAAAGCTAAGGCAATATCCATATCTCCAGAGAAGGAAATGCCACCAAAACCACCACTGTAAGGCCCACGTCTTGTGACTTCTAGTTCATCGATCAATTCCATGGCTTTCACCTGCACATCACATCACATACAGTTCTCACAAAGGATGTGTTTTTAAATAATGTGTGTGGCGCCGGTAATAATTGTATATTTCAGGGGACAAGCAAGATCTCATCCCCACATACAGAAAAAGGAAGAGAAGATTCAAAGGGTATAATCCTTGAAAGATGGCTGCAATCTAATAAAACTTATAGATACTCGAGCATTAATAACTGCAGGTAGCACATAATTTGAGTTCAAGCACAAACGTTGAAGAGCTGAAAGATTACTAGCAACCACACCAGAGAGAAAAGGGGATTGGAAGAAGGAATTTGAAATGAACAAACCTTGGGGGCTCCGCTAACTGTTCCAACGGGCAATGCTGCACGAAGAGCATCCCAGCTGGTCAAATTAGGAAGCAGCTCACCAGTAACCTTCAAAATAATTATGAATCAAGACAAGGAAAGATTAAAAAAAAAATGAGTAGCAGTGTATATATTGGTCCCCAGAGGAAAGTGGAAGGTATTTAGTAAGGAAGTGGAAACATAAAGCAATAATCAATCAATCTTCCAATTTTTTAAGTGGATATGAAGAGTTACAGCTTCGAGCCCTTCTTCTATTAGTAACATTTACGTTTCAAGATTCCAGAAATTTTATATGCATGTTGATGTCACGCAGTTTCTTGTTCAATGGATATGAATAAGCAAGGTACTTCCTTTTCTGTGTTCTTTTTCTTTAAAAAAGAAAACAATTGAAGAAGGATAATAACTTGTAAAGATTACATACGGTGGAACTGATGTGCATGACATGGGAATAGCGTTCTATATTCATCAGTTTTTCAACCTTGACAGAGCCAGATTTTGACACCTGCATGGCAAAGCTAACCTTCACTAGTAGTGACAGAACAATGAAATGAAATGCATACGCCACTTTCGAGAATGGAACACCATATTAAAATGAATCAAATGGCAAATTCAGGTAACAAAACTCAATTATCAAATATCAAATTATCACACACAAATAAATATCAACTTATGTCGCCTCATAAAGAAATATGCTAATATACCAAGCTATGCTGATTGCCATCTCAGAAGACAAAGCCTTATTTTCCTGCAACTTTTTACAAAATTTCACATTGCAGTTAAAGAAAGAATAGGTTAAACGGCAATCATGAGCACAAGTACACCGACTATTATGGTTAACAATAAGGTTGAATCTCTTGAAACCTAGCCAGTTGTCAGAGTTTCAAATATATAAATCAAATAGCATGTTGTTCCAAAGCATTCAATGTATGAAAGTCATCACACAGCGTTAGCAAACAAAGAAGAGAAGCAACCTTTCCAACATCATTTCTTCCCAAGTCAACAAGCATAATGTGTTCTGCACACTGTTTTTCGTCATGCAAAAGCTGATTTTGTAGCATATAATCTTCTTTTAGCGTCTTGCCTCTCCGTATTGTTCCAGCAAGAGGTCGATTAGTGATCACTCCCTGCCATGTAGAAAATAAATTATATCAAAGACAGTAAATAATAAAGAGACCATGCAAAGAAGTCATAAAAATATCATAAGATAATAACTAAACATTCCAATTCAAGAGGAAAAGATATTCTTGCAGAAGCAAAAGACTAAAGATGTAGCAATACAATGTAAGTTAAGCCAGTCCACAAGGATAGACGAATAACTACATAGTATGATGTTTGCTCTTTCTTTGAGCCGTCACCATCTTTACTTTATTGCTGTTGTGAACACTAGAAACGAACTTTTCATCTTTGACAACAATGACATCCTAGACCTTGAAGATTTTCATTCCTGTTAAAAAACCTATTGAAGATCTCACATATGACCCTAGCAAAGCTGTATAAAATCTTTCTCTCTTTAACTATTGTGTGCCTTTCCCTATAGTTACAGGTGCATCTGGCAGCAGATCTTAGTATTTGGGTGTATATATTATACATTTAGTGTACGAAGCAATTTGATATTAGCAAATTCAATCTGATATCAGCAAATTTAGTATTTATCTCCAATAAGAGCAGCATAACCAATCAGTAAGTGCATCCTAAAAATCATTATACGGAAAGAATATGGTAGCAATACAGTCTTCCAGAATGGAATTGGAAGATTAAGTAATTATGAGAACAGTTTACATAGAGAATAAGAGCATTTTTTTTCAGATAGCTTTGACCACTTTTAGGCCTATAATTCAAAATCTCTCGGGGTTGTATATAGTCATATTTATGGACTGTGCATACTGCTTCTTGTTATATTTCTGAGTAGAAGCCTCACAAGAGATTACAAAAGGAGGAGAAGAAAATAAATACAGTACAATCATAGAGGGTAATACATGGAATATTAGAAATTATGAGGAGAGAGCTATCATACTGGACAGCAGATATTATTTACCTTTTTAACTCGAGTAAGAATTTCAGGACTTGAAGCCACCAGTATACAGCCTCTAGCCTAATCAATAGGACATGTATGTAGATTGTAAGAAACAAATCAAACAAATGTGACCGACATGAAAGAACAATTTCCAAGGAGGAGTAGACAAACTTGTAAGTAAGTCATATATGGACTTGGATTGACAATTCTTAATGCTCTATAGACTTCAAAAGGATCTGCAAAAGTTCGACGTTCAAAGCGCTGGCTGAGGACAATCTGGAAGATATCCCCTGCTAGAATATGTTCCTTAGCTTTTATTACTGCCTCCATATATTCTTCCTTTGTCATGGTGGACTTGCTCAATGAGGGGCCAAAAAGGCTAGTATGTAATTTTATCGCACCTGCAGCAAGCTTAGGACTAGATATAACAAAATAAATAAATAAATGACACGACAGAAATAAGACAAGAGAATTTTGGCAGGTGAAACTGAATCACTTACGGCCGTATATCATGTACTCTTGACACTAAAGCTTCTAATCTGTTCATCCCATCATTGTAGGCCTCCTCAACATTTTTATATTGATCCAACCTCACCCAGTGTATCACATATGCTTTCTGAGAAAAAAGCATCGACACTACGTAAACAGTACAAACTTAAAGTAGAAATAGCATCTGGCCTTGAAAATACTATAAATCTAAACAGGCAAAATGAAATATTCTTACACCTGTAATGCAAAGAGTTCAAAAATTCTTCATCTAAGAGAACGTAATTTGCGAAAAATGAGGCCTACTCAATAGAAGTTTATCAATTTGGCCAGGCCATAGAGTTTGATGAAGATAGTATAGCTAACGCAGGCTAATGTGAAAAACAGATCAGTACAGCATGATGCAGCCTATATGATAATTCAACTAATTTTACTTGAAGAAAAGCTAATAATAATAATACAACTAGTAAAACTCAAAACAAGAAAAGCTAATATACTTTATTATAGTATGTGAATTCTGATCAGAGAAAAAAGTAGAAGCACTTTACAAGAGCAAGAACAAACCTTTTCCACATGATCAAACACAATCACATCATCATAAAGGCCCAGATGAACATCCGGAAGGTTTCTGTCATCAACAGGAGCATTTATGAAAGGAAGCTTTTTCTTTTCAACATAACGAATGGTGTCATATGAAAAATAGCCAACCCAGCCACCTGTTTGCAAAATCACAAAGTTAAAGCACTTCACATAATTTTGGAAAGAAGAGAATATAAGGATATTTGCTTCCAGTCAATAATTTAGAACACCATTACAGTGGCAACAAGCAAAATTTAAATAATCACCTATAGAAAACAAAGGGGAAAAAAAGTCAAATTGAGATTCACTCAAGCTCAAAGTAAAGGAACTATTTTTATTAAGTAAGATGACATTGTGTACAGAGGAGAAACAGTATGTGAATCTAGTGAATGAAGATATTAATATACCAATATCAACATATAGGTAAGCCTCAACGCGTTTAATACATCAACCATGATAAAAATGAAACTGAAAGGCATGGCTCATCAGCAAATCATGCAAAGCTGAAAAATCATAGAGTCCAAGTTTCTTCTACCCAATCCAATAACTTACAAAAAATTTCATCCAAGAATTAAACTTGTGTATTTGATTCCTTAAATATTGAAGAAGTATCAAGTCTTCAGTTCAAAATCAACTTTACGTGAATATAATTTACTAGAAAATAACTCAAGGCTTCAAAAGAAAAAAAAAAAAAAAAACACTTTTGAATGATCAATAAATCTTGACAACCCCATCACAAAACTAGCTTTTTGGAATAAGTTAAGACTGATAACTTACTATTCTCTATAATCATTACCGGCCAAGAAAAAGAAAAGAAAAATGCATAAAGCCTGAAACATTAAATCAAAAGATACTAAGACTTTTGGTTAAGAAATCATACACGCCTTTGCGGTTTTCAACTGAACTCAAAGAGTTCCATAATAACTATAGAATTTCATTATTTTATCAAGAAATCCTTAATTAGGGATCTTAAAGTTTACTCATCTGCTTTACCTGAACTTAGGTTCAATATAATATTGTCTAGCTAGTTTCAATATTATGAATTATGTCAACTATAGCACCAACTTTTTCATAACTTACCACAAAATGCTTCAGGCAGCTCATCAATTCGCTGGGGTTTCCAATTTTCCATATAAATGCGGGGAACAATCATGGGATCCTCCATGAACTTCTCCGTACTCTCACCCTTATTGTGATCAACTATGGTTACCATGTTCTCCTTTGCCACAATTTCCATTGTTGGTTGTGCTCCAATAACACTATACCGCCCCTAGGAAAATTTATCGATCATTAACCAAGGAATGTAAGGTAAAAAGAGCAACCAATCGTAAATTAAAGGATCAGGTCTTCTCAGATGCATTACTAGTTACACTCGAAGCAAGTGTAAAGATGTTTACCATTATATCATCATCCAACCCAAGGACAGTCCGCCAGCAAGAATAATAACCACATAAATTGTATAAAACACAAACGAGCTTCTTTAAAAAAAAAAAGAAAAAAACAGCGCATGAAAAAAGATAAATCTTACGACGCTTGAAGCTTTTAAACCAGGCTCCACGGACTCAAAAAGAAAACTAGGGGCATCCCTCTCATCTTCCTTCACCAAGCATCGATATGCAAGCACCGGCGTCAAGTGATCAGAGAATATAGGCCTGTATAGAGGGATCAAATTCCCATCCTTAGCAGCTTCCTTGAACTTGACCGAGTGGTCCACTGCACCCAACAGCTCATTACAGTTAGGAGATGAAAAAACGAATAACAAATCACCCAATCACTCTCCCTTCCATTTTTCCAATCTATTTTCTTCAAGTAAATCGAAAGAAAATTGAAGACTAACACAACTGCTCAATACGTTTTTTTTTTTAAAAAAAAAAAACATGTTCAAGACAAAAACATAACCTAAATGAATCATCAATTCCAGTCCTCTGTCTCACTCTCACAGGAAAACACGCGCGCGAGCGCAAAAAGAAAAAATACGAAATAAAGAGAAAACTGGATTGAATTGAGTATGAATCATTTCAGATAAAGAAAGAAAAATGCAGAACAGAAATGAAGGGAAATGGGAGGGACTGACCAAGTGATGGAAGTGAGAAGCCGCATTTAACAGCCCAACGTGGCTTGAAGGTGGCCGTTAAACCGGAGGCGGGGGTGGCGAAGGAGCGGCGAGGAGCTAAAAGCGGGTAGTGACAGCAAAAACCTAGGGTTTCCATTAGCAGAGCAATCGACAAACGAGAGAGGCAAATTTGATTTTCTCCTTTTCTTCAGTTGGTGTCTGAACTGAAATATGCAGACGAAGAGCAGTCCTACAAATGAAAGAGAATCTTAATAAATATGAGTACTATCTTTTCGTGCACTTATTTATCCAGTTGACTGAGAATCTAAATGCAGACAATTTCTTTCCTCAGCAGTAAATGCAGACGATATTACTAATTTATTACAACGAGAATCAATATGAATAGATAGTTATGACGATTTGCAGGGAATCTGAAATTTATAAGGACATAAATTCAAAAAAAAATAACCATTTTAGGAAATGAAATAAATAAATGAGACGGATCAAAAAGAAAAATAAGACAATTTAGACTGGACAGACGAATTATCAATTAAGTAGTCTCCTTTCTAATTATTTGATCTATTATTATTTTAAGGTGTTTCAATTATATGGTATAATTGTTATATTTATTATTATTTTTTCTATTAATTTACAATTATACCCTGAATAACTTTAGAAAATGAAAAATTAAATATAATAATATAAAAATTATTGATTAATTAATGCTTTAAATAAGAGTAATGTTGGAAGCTTATTTAAATATTAAATAATTTTTTCACAAACGTGTAAGATCAAACTATACCATATAATCAGAATATTCAAATTATTCTGAATTTTAGAGGATCACAATTTTTTCTGTTATAGAAAATTAATTGAATTTGTCAAGATTTTATATCATTAAATAAAATGACACGTTTATTTATATTTATAAATGATCTGAAAAAAATAGAGAAATTACATCAAAACCCTTTAAATTTCATTTGTGAGTGAATAGAAAGACATAAAAAAAAATATGAATCCTTTAAAATTTCAAACAACTATCAACGATATTGAAGATATCTCTAAAGACATTATCAATAAAGATAATAGATACACAAATCTTACTTGATCTTTATATATATATATATATATATATATATATATATATAGAGGAGCGTTCAAATCCGAACTCCTATCTTTTGTGTGAACAATGAACTTTTTTTAAACCGTTTGATTTATATATTTTAGTGGCTAAGATTTTGACATGTGTAAATTGATATTTACTATTTTTAATAGATTAAGGGTGAATTTGGTATAACATAATTTTATATATTATAGTATCTTTTATTGTTATGGTAGTTTCCTAATAATATGCTATTAATTAGAGATATTGTATATATTAGATTCTTTTTATTTTTCCTTTTACGTATCTTTTATTTTCGTTCAATAATCATTGATGACGAAATCTCCATACTCATCGTCTTCATAGTGTCGTCTGTTCTTCAAAATTTTAATGGAGTTTCATTCTGCCGCCGAAGAAAATCCAGGTTTTTTTTTCTTGTATTCTATGTAATACATGGTATTATTTTATATATTATGCTATTCAGAGTTTTTTTTACTCGTTGTTTTTAAGGTTTTCAGTTCATCGTTTATTAACTGTGTTCTTAAGGTTTCATAGTCGTCTTATTTTTGTGTTGTTTCATCGACGTCTTCTAGTGTATTGTTTATTCGCAGCTACGTTATCATTCGTTATGTTTTTTGTTTTTTTACGCTCGTTAATTGTTTTGTTTTTGTAGGGTGTTATTTAGGTTTCATTATTTTTTTCTTGTGACGTTATATATGTTTTTTTTCTTTTTCTCGTGTAGTTATTTTATAATTTTTATGTTTTTATGGAGTTTTTTGTTGTCATTAATTTACATTACATTTATCATTGTATAGATTATGAAATGTCATTGTTTTTTTTGTTTATTTACTGAAATCAATATATGAATTACATTTTTTTTTTCAGAATCTTATATACCTATATGCGATGATGATATGAAGCCTTATGTCGGTAAATCGTTCATTTCATTGGATCATGCAATGAAGTTTTATGAGGAGTATGCTAAACAAGCTGGGTTTGACACACGTATATATGGTAGTAAAAATATTGACAATGTTATTACCTGGAGGTATGTAGTTTGTAGTCGGGAGGGTAAAAAGATTGATGGAGACGACGATGTTGAAAATGCTCGTGATGGTTTTGTTAATAAGCGTAGACGTAGGTCTATAAGGTGTGAATGTAAAGCTCGCATTGTTTTTAAGTATGTCGCTGGATCTGGTTATATTGTTGATAGGTTTGTAGAATTACACAACCATAGTATGGTTGCACTTGAGCACCAGCGTTTTATGAGGGTTAACCGCAAGCTTGATCCTATGCACCAGGAGTTCATTGTTGATTGTGTTAAATCTAGTGTTGGTCCTACTCTTACATTTAAATTACTCAATTCATTTCTTGGTGGTTATGAGAATGTTGGATGCACTGTTGTTGAGGTTAGGAACTTTACTAGAGATATGAAGGCTTATACAAAAGGGTCGGATGCTCAGATGTTGCTGAATGAGTTTAGTCGTAAAAAGGAGAATTGTCCTTCATTTGTTTATGACTTCCAAGTTGATGGGGAACAAAAACTTAAGCGGCTATTTTGGTGTGATGATATTTCAAGAAGCAATTATCATACTTATGGCGATATTGTTTCGTTTGATACGACTTATAATACCAACAAGTAAGTTTTTATATGATTTAATTGGTTTTAATTTATTGAACACGTTTTTATCATTTTTGTTATATATTTTTATCATTGTTTTTTATTAAAAATGTCATTGTTTAGCAACGGTTGACTCGACTAACTTAAAAATTGTAATTTTTTTTAATGTTTTCCGTAGGTACTCTATGATTTTTGCTCCCTTTACAGGCAAAGATAACCATGGTAAGCCAGTAACGTTTGGAGCTGGTTTGTTGTCTAAGGAGGATGCTGATTCATTCGGTTGGTTGTTTAAGAAATTCATTGATTGTATGGGCCATCAACCCAAGATGATTGTTACTGATCAAGATCTTGGGATGAAAGTTGCTGCTCAACGTGTGCTCCCTTTGTCTAGACATCGTTGGTGCATGTGGCATATCATGATAAAGTTGTCTGACAAGGTTTCTAAAGAGTTACATGCCAATGTTGAGTTCCGTAGGCTTTTGAAGTCATGTGTTTGGTCTGATCAGATTGAGCCGTTGCAGTTTGAGGAGGAATGGGGGAATATCATGAAAACGTATGGTATTGTTGATTTGGATTGGTTCAAAGTCATGTTTGAGCACAGGGATTCATGGGTTCCAGCTTATTTTCGAGATTTTGAAATGGGTGGTGTGATGAGAACTACTTCCCTTTCTGAGTCAGAAAATAATTTCTTCAAGAGGTACACTAAATCAAGCTCAAATTTAATAGAGTTCATTATGGGGTTTAATCATGCGGTAGAGGCGCAGCGGAATCAAAGTTCTAAATTGGATTATATGGATGAAACTATGTTTCCTGTTTTGGCATGTGGTGTTCCTATCGAGAAACACGCTTCCAGTATATATACTGATTCAATTTTTAAGGAAGTCCAAGTTGAACTTGTCGATGCTTCTTTATATTGTAGCATGGATGGCTTCAGTGCTGATGGGGATAATCAGCGTTTCATGGTTGCTGATAGTATGGATAAAGTATTCGGTGTTGTTTATAGTGGTGCTTCGCAAACTTTTGTTTGTGATTGCAAGATGTATACTCGTCTTGGGTTGTTGTGCAGACATGTTTATTTTGTTTTGAGGAATAAACGGATCAACATGATACCGGATGAATATATTGCTGGTAGGTGGCTTAAAAAATCCATTGTTAAGCCGGTTCATGACATTTTAGAGAATGTTCATCAGGAAGTTAGCAATTCCGGTTCAAAAAAGAAGATTCAGAGTGATTTGTATTCTTTATTTTTTCGGATTGTTCGTAAATTGAATGGTGACACAGATAAGATGTCATTATTAGCTTCTACTTTGAAGGATGCTGAGAAGTCATTTTCTATTGGTGATAATAATTGTTCTTCATTGTCTCAGAAGCGGATGATCATTCAAGAATTTTATGGACAAGAAAAGCCAGGCGAAATTGTTGTTCATCCTCCCAATGTTGTTATAACAAAAGGAAGTGGTAGTCGTTATATTTCACGGAAGGAAAAACAAATGAAAGACAGGGAGAAGCCTTTGAGGATGTGCAAAAATTGTAAAAAGTTATGCAATCATGATTCGAGGAATTGCGACCAACCAAAGGCAATGGAGGCGGCTATAGATTGATGTTTTTTTTTATGTAATTCCTTTAAAAACATTTTAGTTCATGCATAGTGTTTACGTACGTTTATTATTATGAACAGTTTTTTGCTTTACCGTAATCATTTTTCTTCTTTTAATATATCATTGTTTTGTTTTGAATATGTCATTGAATGTTTAAATTTTCATTTATGCCTTTTTACCATGTTTTATTTTTTTAGTTGGATTAGTATTATAATCAGCAAATTTTTTCAGATGTTGTTCGCATTATTTTACCATGTTTTATTTTACGCTTCATTTTTTTTAAATATAGTCAATGTTTAATCAATATTACGTTGAACAGTTTTGTGTTATACTGTAATCATTTTTTTTCCTTTATTGTATCATTGTTTTTTTTTTTAATATGTCATTGAAATAATAATTTTTCATTAATACCTTTTTACCATGTTTTATTTCTTAGTTAGATTAGTATTATATCCAGCAAACTTATTCAAATGTTGTTCGCATACAAATAATATTTAAAAACTTAAAATATTCAGATTGTACTTTTATTTTTGTTATTTTACAATTTACTGTTTAATTTTTCCGTATATAGTCAATGTTTAATCAATATTTATGTTTGAACATGTTATTGGTTTTTCCGTAATCATTGTCATTCCTTTGTAATATCATTGTTTTGTTATGAATATATCATTGAATTACTAAAATTTCATCATTGACTTTATGCGATGTTGTATTTTTTAGTTGGATTATTATTAAAATAAGCAAAATTTTTTCATATTATTTTCGCATACAAATAGTATATAAAAACTTATAATATTTATATTTTATTTTTATTTTTTGATATTTAATATTTTACTGTTAATTTCTTTTGTATATAGTCAATTTTTTACCAAAAAAATTTACATACAAAATAACAAATTTAATTTACATCATCAGTTTTTAATGTTTGTGTCATTGTTATTAGGTGTTTATGTCATCATATTTTACAACGCACCAAATTATTTTAAAATGGTATGTTTAGTGTATTCGAATTACTTCATAGCGTTTGTACATCTGTTTGTTACATATTCACAAAGTTTATATAATACGATCACCTGATATCTAATGCAATAATATTACTACACAAAAAAATAACATTATATAGTAACCATAAAACCATGTATATGTCTTTCAAAAATAGTAGAACTAAATTAAACTGTCAGTAATATCCAAGAAAACCATAGTTAAAACATAGTAGATATTTTTTTGAGTAATTACGAACTACCTATGCATTCCCATCCAGATAATTCTCAAAAAAATACTCCTTAACGTCCACTTGGATGCTGTCTTCTTCGGCTTTCAGATAATCTTTTGCTTCCTTCAGATTCTTAAGGGTGCAGATGTTATTTTCTGACAACATCAACGTGGTGCAGAATTTGGCACGGAGATATCGGTAAACCTTTTTTGATCGTTGGGGAATCCTTGCAATCCAGTCTGCTTCTTTCTCTCCATTATAGATCGCCATGTGTCTAATCAAGAGTATACTACTTTCTTGCTCATTAAATTTGCTTGAGCAGTTTAATAGCATTCGTCTTGTCTTCAGTTTGTCGAGACCTTTGCTCTTGTTTTGTATTCCCTTTACACTCAGGTACCGTTGGAAGAATTTTTTCTGCATGATTTGTAAAATAGAAAACAAATATTAACAACCAAATATGTATATTTCAATATCACATGAATAAATTAATATTAAATATTTCTTACTTTTGTAAACATACCAAGGCATTCGGTGTATCTCCATATTTGTGCTCTGCCAGATCGTCGTCCATATCACCCATGTAGTCGACAATGTAAATTTTCCTTGGATTGAATGCAAAACACATGAGATAGTACTTTCCATTATCGATTATTGGGAAGTATACCTGACACAATTTTCAGAGAATGATTATTTTCATTATTAATCTTTAAATGAGTTTATTTGACTAAAATGATGATAATACAATAACATAACAATGATCTATGTAAAAAATATATTCCTTTTATTTTAAAGAAAATTACTTACCATGTCAATCTTTTCCCAGCTCAAATTTGGCACCAATGCACAGAATTTGTTGAAATTTTCTTCAAATTCAACATACATTGTCTCTTCATCCATTCTTTCAGGTCCAAATACTGTATCAATCTGTTAAATAATAAAGATAAACGTTAATAATTAGTACATAATTACAAATTTTACTTATTGTAATAAATGTATTGTATATCATACGCAAATTGTTGGTGGAACAAACAGTTTCTTCCTTGTGCCCGTTGACATTCCATGCTCTATGAAGCTCAAATGTGCACACCAAGCATCATACACGTCTACCGAAACTACCTTCCCTGGGCTGAATGTGAGCATTTCTGATTTTTTGACCGTTACGATATCATCATCGTATACCAGCGATTCACTAGTATTAAAATGAAAAATATTGCAGGTTAACTTATCTTTATTATTAATATAAAGTAAGTTATTTATAATTCAGAATAAACTTACTCATCCACATTTTTTGTCCTCAAAAGCCAGTAGAAGACATGAATTGCATCGCTACCAATTTCATGATTAGTCCGCTGTTCCTTTGTATTGTATGGGGAACACAATGCCGCTCCCTTCTTTTTCTCAGCCGTCGATCGCATTGTCATTCTTTTACCAATGTTCACGCTCTCTTTCTCATTTGGGGTGGTATTCTTGCGTGCCAATACTTTCCTTCTTTTTTTCCGGGGTTTTTCTGCAGCTTCACTTATTTCCTAAACAACAAAATTCAAGGGACAGGTAATGTATTTTTTTGGATTTGATGAACTCAACTACAAATGATTCTAAAAACTTTTACAGTATGTCATTAGCAAACATTTTAATATGTAAAACCTCCTACATTTTAAAACGTAAGTTTTAAAACATGATCATTAAATTAAATATTAAATGATTTATCAAACATTAAACAATGATATTACATATATACATTTTTATCTTGATTTTTTATAAATCAATGTACATTCAATGACAGTTTAATTATAAAGAAAATTCATAATAAAGATCAAACTTTTTAAAACAATCCCAGCCCTAAATTGTTTATTCAGAAATTAATATAAATTAGCACAATGATCAGTACAATTAATAATCAATTATAATTAAATAATTAAACAATGATCATAGTATGAGTAAACTAATACTCATTAATGCTTCAATAAAATACTTTCATTACCTTTGTTACATCGTCTTGTTTCTGTGACGAATCTCCAGCATTCATCACTTTATCTTTCGATCCGGAGGTTTTTGCTGACATTACATCAGGTTCACCATCATTTGTAGTTGCTTCTTCATTATTGTTTGCTTCATCGTAGATGAATGCCTGATATTTATTGGCAATAAATCCCAACAATAGTTTATAAACCTAAAGAATTAATATGCATATTTAAAATATTGTAATATAGTAAAATGATACCTCAACGGCGGAGCAACAAATTGCTTCTATTTCTGACTGTTGGATGACATTTTTTTTGAAAAAAAAATGTAAAATCATTATTTTACAAAAGAATATATTTTTTGTTACTATTTTTTTTTACCTCAGTTTGTTGTACATTTACTTGCCCTGTTCCATCTTTTTCTTGCTCATCTATCCCCTCAGTTGCAGCTCTTGCTACTTCCATAATTGTCTGAAAAAAAAAATGTTAAATAATAACAACCATTTATGCAAAGAATTGTTAGACAATATGACAAATACGTTCCTTATGGTTATCATTTAATAACATTATACTTAATGATCTATGTTATAATAATTAATGATTTATATTAAACTATACAATGATTTATAA
>JAPKLW010000148.1:468586-480470 GCA_026898455.1 Plectranthus barbatus
AACAATAACATTTTTAATGAGCATTATAAACCTGAAAAATGATCATAATTATTACTCTCTAATTCTTCCAAAATTATATTGAGATTTTCAATTAATATCATTGTCAATGATATTGACCATTCATTTCAATGATTGACTTTTTATATTAACAACTACAAGCATCGATTACAATCCAAAACCAAAAAATACAAACAAAATTACAGATTTGCTATTCACTTTATACATATTACGTTCATTCAATGAAAATCATTTTCTTTTACTATATGAGAATCAAAATATACATAAATGTACAGCAAAAAAAATTAAGATTGATAAACAACTTCCATACAATGAATAATGTAAACGATTTGACAATGATACAATGATGGAAAAAATTAGTGTCGAAGCGTTAATAAAGAAAAAAATCAATACTTTAAACTATTCCACAAATGAAACACTATTATTTTTTCATTAATTCCTAGTATATTGAAGAAATTACCAATATTTTCTTGCAAACAATGATATATTGAAAGCATGCAAAACCGTTCTTTTTGACATGACAACATGCTCGCGAATAATGTTTAATAGGAAACCCAAAATCTGAACGGAAATATAACACAAGCGATTCAATCGGAGTAAGTAATCATTGTAAAAAATTTTAAATACCTGAAGAACTCGCGTGAACATCTACTTTCTTCTTAGGAGCCATTGTATAATATCTTCCCAAAAAACCTTCAAAAAATTTAACACCATTATATACGAATTTTAAAAGTGAAATCAACCGGAAAAAACTAAATTAAATAAAACCTGAAAGGTTAGTTTCACGGCCGGAATGTTTTTGATAACACCGACGAAGCGAATATAGCTGCCGACGATTTCGAGTTCAGGTCAAACTAGTCGTCGCCTTTTTTGGAGAATTTCAACCCAAGCCCTAATTTTTACTGAATGATTTTCAATGAGGACGGTTAAAGTGAAAGGTAATTAAGTCTGATGTTTTGGTAGGTGAATTATTTTAGGATAGGAGATCGTGCATAATAAATCAAGCAGGTGAATCGGCGGAAATTTAGAGAACTTATCCCACGCGCTTAATGATATGTTATTTTTTTACAATATTAACCTTTTAATGATAATAAAACACTTAAACAATGATATGCCACAAATTGAAATCTGGGACGTTAGATTCCAAGATCTATGGTTTAAAATTGGTCTTAGTTCAATCACTTATAGGGGTTCAGTCATGAATGCACCCCTATATATATATATATATATATAGGGTAGTGATCAGGTGAGAATAGGAGTTACTATGAGAAATAAGAATAGATCTCGCGCGTCCATCTCATCAAATTGACGAACATGATTCATTCCAGCATATTGAAAAACACGACATTTTTGCCCCAATATCGTGCAGTTTGAGTCTTTAAAGGCTAAAACTGTAAAAATACTCAAACACAAACATCAACCTACATTTTAAGCCCGATTTACTTCATTTTTAGCCCGATTTACTTCATTTTTACATAAATATGAATTAAAAAAATTAAACATCTTCTTCTTCAAAGCAACAACACGAGCGTAGTCTCTATAAAACTCAATACCAACATCAACAGTTCTTAAAACTATGCCCTTAAAATGCTTCATCTTATCAACACACTTTGGAATAAATGAATATGTAAGATACAAAAATGCACAAAGTTAACACTAAAGATGAACAATATAATAGAAAAAATGAACGTCGATCTGAATAAAACCAATTTTTTAAAACTATATTCATGCATAATTAACGACGTCGAGACTGAACACGAATGCGAAATCCAGAAACAAAGAAAAAAAATCTGATCGACAAAAGAAATATAAATCAATTCGAACAAAGAAGGAAGAAGAAATCAAATCGCGCGAAGAAGGGAATAAAAAATCTAATGAGATACTATTTCAGATTTAAAAAAAAGCTAAAATTACAAAAATAACCTTAATTTTGCAAAACTGCAGGATAATCTAGGAAAACTGCACACGGAGTAAAATAAATCATGAGCGTTGAAATCACAAAACTCTCTCTCTCTCTATATATATATATATAGTAGTGATCAGGTGAGAATGAGATTTAGTATGAGAAATGAGAATAGATCTCACCCGTCCATTTCATCAAATCAATGAACAAGATTCAATTTCATCCAATTAAAAAAGACGATATTTTTGCTCCAATATCATGCAGTAAAGGCTAAAACTGTAAAAATATTCAAAAACAAACAGCAACATGCATTTTAAGCCCGATTTACTTCATTTTTACATAAATATAAATTTAAAATTACATCGCATTAACTGTCGTAAGTTCAATTTTTTTATCATCCTACGTGCATCTATAAGAATGCTATCATGCATTTTTTGCTACATTCTTATTGACTTTGACACAATTCTTTGAATCACGATAGGTCAATTTTTTACATTTTGCACTCATTCTCATTGGTTTATCCAACATTATAAGAGTTTTCTCCTTCCTCGAAGCAATTCGACTTCCACTGTTTTTGGTTTTCACAATAACTGGAGGCAACGCTTCAATATTTTCAGGAATCGATCGACCATAAAAATCTTCTTCTTCAAAGCAGCAATACGAGCATAGTCCTTATAAAATTCAATATCGTCATCAAGAGTTTTAAAAACTCTCCCCTTTAAAGGTTTCATCTCATCAAGATAGTTTGGTATAAATGAACCCGTGATATAATAAAATGCATAAGTTTATCACTAATAATGCATAATATAAACCTAAAAACACAAAAATTTCATGAACCATAAAACTCAATACCATCATCAACAGTTCTAAAAACTCTGCCCTTTAAAGGCTTCATCTCACCAACACAGTTTGGTATAAATGAACCTATAAGATACAAAAATGCATAAATTTAACACTAAAGATGCACAATATAAAAGTAAAAATAAACGTTTCATAAAAACAATTTTTTTAAACTACCTTCATGCACAATGAATCAATTACGAAGATAGTTTACAATTCCAAAACTACATCAAATCATCTCTTAACATAACGAAACATCAAAACAAACATGACCACTATCACAAATTAAAAATACAAAGTAGAGAAACAAAAATATGAACTTACCTTCAGATATGCAATTAACCATATCTTCTTCAAACGACAAAAGTCCAAAAAAAAAATTGAACTCAATAACAACCACAATTAACAAAGACGAGAGAAGACGAATGCGAAATCCAGAAATAAGAAAAAATAATCTGATTGAGAAAAGAAATATAAATAAAATTGAACGAAAAAGGAATAAGAAATCACATCGCGCGAAAAAAGGTATAAAAAATCTAATCAAATATGGAGGCTGATACTATTTAAATTTTAAAAAACCTAAAATTACAAAAATAACCTTAATGAAACAATAATGCAGGATAATCGACCAAAAAACTGCACACGGAATGAAATACATCTTGAGCGTTGAAATGACAAGATCAAAGGCTGAGATTTATTCTCATTTCTCATACTAAAAATCACCACTCCCTATCTCTCTCTCTCTCTCTCTCTATATATATATATATATATATAGAGAGAGAGAGAGAGATGAGATCAAATAAGAAGAAATCTTCCTGTAAGAAAAAAGAATGAATTATGTCCATTAGATATAAATAAATCAATGGTTGATATGCAATCAAGCAACAACTAAAATATGATCAAGCAACATATTACTGTTGCTTGATTGCGTTTTAGTTGTTGCTTGATTATTTTGTTGCTTGATTGTGTTTCAGTTGTTGCTTAATTGCATATCAACCATTGATCTTTTCAAATCTAATGGACATGATTCATTCTTTTTTCTCACAGGGGAATTTTTCTCACCTGATCCGCTCCCTATATATATATATATATATATATTATGGGTGCGATCCTGTGAGAACTCCCTTTACCATGTGAATATAAGAACCAATCATCACCATTGATTTTGATGAATGTGCGCTCAGAATTTTAGGTCATTTTATCTAAAAAAACCTGCATTATAGGGTATTTTTATCATTTTTGTACTTATTTAAGATTCTGTTTGCATATTCAACCTCGACATGCATTATATATCTAATAAACATACATTATTTACCTATAAAACATGCATTATATACCTAACATTCATTATATACCTAACAAGCATCTTCCTGCATTATAATATGGTATTACTCTTATTTTAGAACAATATTACAATCATTATACGGTACTACTTCATGCATTATATATGATATTACTTTTATTTTAGAGAAAAATTATATTACTTTCATTATAATGCATATTTTATTACTATATAATAAATAACAAGTGCAAATATAATGATGAATGATGATTTCGCTGAAAAAATATGTTGTATTTTATCTATCATATTCAGCATTATATACTATAACTTCATGCATTATATTGTGCAACAGCATTCATTGTATAAGAATTCGTGTACTGTTACGAGAATTATGCATATAATCACTAATTTTTATTTTTACGATGATTTTTTTAATCAGAACTATAGTGTATTACTTTTAATTTAGAGCAAAATTATTTTACATTCATTACAATACACAAGTTATTTGATTTGTGCATAAAAATAATAAAATCATATTATTTTGGTACATTAAAAATTAATTTTAAATTAAGTGAATTATGATATTTATAATTTTAAGAGAGAGAAAAATATAACTATATATACTAAATATAAGATATTCATATTAAAATTGATATGGAAAATATCTTAATTAATATAGAAAATTATAAATAAGGAAAATTCTCTAATTTTAAGATTAAAACATATCTATTACTCCCTCCGTCCCTTATTAATTGTTCACAAGAAAATCGGCACAATAACCAATGCAAGTAGAGATAGATAAAATTAGTATTTTATTAATGAGTGTATATTAATTTTCCATTTTAAGTAAGTGGACAATTAAATGGGACGGACGAAAAAGGAAAGATGGACAATTGAAGTGGGAGAGAGAGTAATAATTTTTTCTCAAAGATTCTTGTCATATATAAATTTTTATTCGTGCATCAAACTATTTAAAATCATTGTTAGAATGAATATTTAAATATTCATCTTGTGAACTTCATTTTTGAGTTGTATCGATACTTCGTGGATCGCATTATTTTAACCTCAACATGCATTATATACCTAGCAAACATTCACTATATACCTAACAAACATGCATTATATAATATAATAATATACATTAATATAATATAACAAAAAAATGCATAATTAAAAACAAGTAATGTATGATCAACTTTTATAACAACTATAATATTTTTTACAGTATGCAAAGACAATGAATTTAATTTTTTTTGTTCTCGCAGGAAAAAACATATTACATTTTATTTATCATATTCTGCATTAGATAATATAACTTCATGCATTATATTGTGCAACTTCATTCATTATATAAGAATTCATGTACTGTTACAAGAATTATCCATATAATCACTAATTTTCATTTTTTACGATAATTTTTAAATAGAAACATATGCAATAGGAATTTCGTTTGAAAGATAATTAAATTACCGTCCGCACCGTCCACCATTAGGTTTCGCCTCTTTTTCCACTAGGGTTTTCGAAGGAGGCATCAATCTCCCGTTACTTCCCTTTTTCTTGAAGTTTTGGAATATTACAGACTAGCCCCAATACAACTAGCCCCCGTAGCTTGGTTTAATATGCTAGGGACCCTCTTAATTTTTAGGAAGGTAGGGTTGACTGAACCGACGGTTTGAGAGTTCGTCGACCTTTACACACTTGAGATTCCTGAGGATAAGCCGCAGATCAAAGGCAGCCTACAGGAACCGACACGTAAGTTCTTTATCCCTAGTTCAACGAGCATGTTTTACTCTCATTTGCTTACTCTGATTGTTTTCCAGCTCGCGAGAAGGTGGTCCTATATGGGGAAGAACTTGAGAGGATTGCTCGAGCCTACGCAGTTGAAGATAGGGACTTTGAATCGGTAAGGCGAGGCCGCTTTGTGGACGTCGACGGAGTACACAAAAAATGGAGAGGTTGATTGGAGCTGAACTCCAACAATTCACTGGGAGCAAGAAGAAGAAGAAGACCAACTCCAAGAAAACTCCAGAGGACAAAGCTGTGACTCAAACCGCCATTCCTCAGAACGTTGGTCCCTCGAACATCGAGAAGAGATCAACTACTGCCTCACACAAAGAAGCACAAACCAACGCCCCAGAGGATTCCCTGTCTCAGGTGCAACCGATAGTCATCGTGACCCGACAGAACAAACGGTTGCAGAAACAGTTCGAGGAGCCGGTCGACGCCAATCCGGGGGGCTCTGTGAAGACGATTGTGGACTTAAATGACGAGTTTGCTGATGAGAGTACCAACTTACTGGACTTCGAGCCGACTGACTTTGACAAGGCCTTGGGAGATGCTCCGCCGGTGTCATCCCGGAGGAATCCTCCAATCAACAAGGACCTTCTCAACTTCATCCGAACCCTGCTTGTGGGTAGGGGTATAAATGAACCAAACTGTTCGTGAGCTACTTGAATCTCGACTCGATAAAAGCTCGTTTGAGTTCGTTTAGTAAAGCTCGTTTATTAAACGAACCAAACCTGAGCATCATAGTATTCGACTCGTGAGCTCGTGAGCAGGCTCGTTAGCTAAAATTAGTAAGAAATATAAAATAACTACTTTTATAAAAATAATATTTTCATGATTTAAGAGTAAAAATAATGATAAATCGTTTTAATAATGAAAAATTTAAGAATTTGAACATGAATATGATATTAATTTTGGAATAAATAACTTTTATCTTTACAATAATAATAAAAATTTAAAATATATTCTAAATTTAGAAAGTTCGTTTAGGCTCGATTAAAGCTCGATAAAGTTTGTGAACATCAAAGTATTCGATAAAAAAGCACGAAGCTCGACTCGAAACCAAACGAATCAAACTTGAGCACAACACTACTCGACTCGACTCGGTTCGATTACACCCCTACTTGTGGGTCCACCTTGGGCCACCCCCAACGCCGCCATTGAGCAAGCTCTCTCTCACTTCCGGCAGCTAATCATGGTTAGTCTCTCCTTCTCATTTTGTTTTCTTTTTAAGTCGCTTCTAACACTTGTTTCGATGATCCTTTTTTAGGGCTTCGGAGGACTAAAAGACGACTACTTCTCGTCTGTGATGTCAGAACACACGTGGAGGCAACGAGCCACCGAATCGAGCGCTTTCTTCGAGAGGGTGAAATGCAAAATGGAAGAGCTCGCTTCCCTCCATGCAAAGGCAATCGCGGACTCGTTGAGGTTCCAACTGCTCAACGACAGCCTGTTGCAGGAGAAGGCCGAGTTCAGCGCTAAGATGATCGGCCTCGAGAACGCGAGGAAGCTAGCCAATTCGAGGGTTGCTGACTTGGAGGCAAAAATCAAGACCCTCGAGATTTCACGAGATACTACAGATTTAAAGTTGAAGGAGTCGGAAGATGCCCTCTGACGAACCAGGGAGGAAGAAAAAGGCCTTAACCTGTACGAGCTACTCAACTCACCGGTGGGCATCCCTGTGATGGAGGCCGTGCAAGGCATGTCCAGTTCGCAGCTGCAAGAGCTCGTGCTGCAGAAGTATCCCGAGCTGGACCTCAGCTTTCTAGCACCACCACAGGCTTTTGAAGGGGAAGATGAGCCTGTGAATCAAGAGGGGAACGACGAACAAATTGACCATAACAATGTTTAATGTTTTCCTTTTTTTGTTGCAATTTTTTTTGTTTTTTTGTTTTTTGCTTTTGAGCTGCGAAACAATACTTTAATCATTTGCGTATTTCTTTTGCAAAATCAAGCGTACATTTACTTTTAATATATATTGGATTTCACTTTCATACTCCTATGACATTTAAAGCTACGAAACTCGCTCAAAAGTAGAACTTCTTTAGATACTTCACATTCCAGGCATTCGGTATGTCCTTCTCATCCACTGTTTTCAGATAATAAGCTCCATTGGCTACGATTTTCGAGACGAGGTAGGGCCCCTCCCAAGTGGGTGCCAATTTTCCAGCGTTCAACTCTTGGTATTTTGAAAAACTTGGCGGAGGACCCAATCTCCGAATTGGAATGATCTTAATCGAACAGACTTGTTATAAAACTTATCTACAACTTGTTGTCTTAATGCCATCGTCCTAGCTTCAATCTGTGATTCATCTACACATTCCAATGCTTCGAACAGTCTTCGCTCATTAATTTCTTCATCAAACAAATCGACCCGAGAACTCCCCTGAATAAATTCGACTGGGGTTACTGCCTCCGAACTATAGGCCAGAAAGGGGTTTTCCCGGTTAAGGTTCGCGTTGTAGTTCTATAGGACCAGAGGACTGCCGATAGTTCTTCGACCCAGGCGCCTTTGGCTGCTCCAAGCTTCTTCTTTAGGATGTTCATAACGGTTTTGTCCGTCGACTCCAATAGGTCATTAGCTTTTGGGTACCGAGGCGTCGAAAAGAGTAGATGAATTCCCAATCTTTCACAATACGCTTTGAACTTCCTGCTTGCAAACTGCCTTCCATTATCGGTAATGATTTCTCGAGGAAGGCCGAAGCGGCAGATTAGATGCTTCCATACAAGCTTGATAACCTTTGTATCCCAAATTAGAGCCAAAGGTACGGCTTCCACCCATTTGGTGAAGGAGTCGGTTGCTATCAAAACGTACTGCTTACCTCCAATTGCCCTAGGCAACTGTCCGACGATGTCAAGGCCCCACCTATGTGATGGGTTTTGTATACTGAAAGCATTTATTACAATGAGTATACAACGGTTTATTTCTCCTATCTGTTAACAATCTTACATGTATGAACAAAGGTATCCTCTTGTCTCACCAATAGGGACGATCATACGGCGTGTTGTAGATCGCAGAAGACAGTATGATCACTTGACCTAGTGAGACATAAACCTGATCACAGCCGAGACAGTGTATGAGGATACGTCTGTCCGGATGGCTGCGGCATTATCAGAATAAGTAGTCAGTCTTGGTTACTTGACATGCTGGTACGCAGAGGTGGCGTATTGATGGACCGCAGTGAGATATATTCGTCTGTCTGACATCAGCGAATAAAAGATCTTGTTATATTGATTGAGTCGAAACCCTAACGAAGGTTCAGGGGTTTGCACGGGTTGACTGTTGCTTTGACTTGCCATGGTGGAAAGCCTAAGTAACGTGCTCGTATATCCGCATCTTGGGTAACAGCAATTCGTGTAGTACCGCCTGAGACTGGACTTAGGTAACCATATCCGAGTAATAGGATGAGGACATTCCCTGAGGAGCTCAATAACATTCATCGTGCCAAAGTCCTGCAGGCTGATTAAGTTCAGGCACGAGTGATAAGGTTTGAGTGGTACTACTCAGGAACTATAAGATATTAATTAATTGTAGTTAGAGCTTGTCAGAGGCTCCGATTAATTAATGGATGTCCGGTAACCTTAAATATGGGGATTCTCAATTAATGCAACCTGTTCTCATAACGTGGTAATAAAGGGGTAGGTCAGTATTAATTCTGTGGTGAAAAAGAATTAATATTAATTAATTAATTGTGTCCTGGATTGTGGACATGAGAATTAATTAATTTATAGGCCCACTTTATTATTTGCATTAGGTCCCAGGTCTGGCCCAATAAGTATGCTGAATTGAGCCCAGGAGCCCACTAGGGTTTTATAACCCTAGGTCTATAAATAGACCTCTCACTCTCTGAAACCTAAGCCACTTTCATAAGATTCAAATCAGTTGAAACCCTAAGGAGAGAGAGAGAGGGGCGCCGATCCTGTTGGAAGAAAGGAGGAGAATTTTCGAATTCTGATCCTGCTCAAGCCACGGATCTACGGAGTCCTCACCAGTAGTAGATCTGATCAGCACCGGGACACAGATATGAAGATCTAATCTGGAGAACAACAGATCTCTTCTTCCCTGTTCTTTATTTTCATTTTTCTCTAGAAATAAGTATTCTAATTTCTGTTTCCGCAGAGAAATCGAATTGCGTGGTTGAATCGAAGTTTGGAATTCAAACGCAAAAGATCGATACAGAGACGACGGAATTACGGTAATTATCTAATCTACAAATTTGTATTAAATTCATAGGAGCATGCTAGGGTTTTGAGAAATTTAATTATGAGCAATATCCATAAATCGATCCGGTTCAGTTTGGTTTTGGTGATTCGGTTCACGGAAAAACCCTACAATTGGTATCAGAGCCAGGTTTCTGATTTATGGCTCTGTTGTTCATAATTGAATTCTATATGCATGTATGAATTTATTTTGTGGATGTTTGGTTTTTGTTCCTCGTGGCAACCCGTTGATTCAGCCCGCGGTGGTTTATCCGTGTAGGGCTGAATTGATTTTGTAAAATCACGAGAAAATTCGTGATTAGTGTAGATTTGAAAAATTGTAATTAGAATAATTTTTCTGTAATTTTTCAAATTTAATTTGGACGGGTCGAGGACGAAGAACAAAGACGGAACCGACAAAGGGCGGTGCACGGCAGTGGCAGGAGGCCGCGTGATAAGCTCATTTTTCTACTCACTTATCGCATTGTTTTTCTTTTCTTTTATGCATTTTAGTTTGTTTTCTTGAATAAACTGAGCATGAGTATATATTAGAGGGTATTATGCTTGCCATGGTGAGATTTTACAGGTTTTAGGCCAAATCCAATGGAGAACCCGTACCGAAAGCAGCAGATGTTCGAAGAAACAGTCACAAATCCTTCCACCGTTGGAATCTGAGCTAATGGAGCATGGCATTTGAAAGATCTTTGAGTTAGCTTTCCAACGCAACTGGAATCGGATCAATCGGAGTTCGGATGCGAAAGTTATGGCCAAAACCATGAGACTGCGCAGAAGGGTCAGAAGTGGCGGAAACGTCTCTGTTTCGACCAAAATCAAATCCATCTCGGCCGGGCCGAATTTTTCATCTCGGCCGTGGCAAGATCCATCTCGGCCGAGACAGACTGTTTTGGCGAGATTTGGCAAAATTTTCATATATTTTGGGCGAGAATTGCTTGGGGAACAAGATATACATCAAATTGGGAGCAATCAATCATACCTTTTGAAGAATCCATCCAAGGCCTCAACCCTACTTCTATATAAACTCATAATTAGCTCAGAATTAAAAAAGCTTGAACCCCCTTTAGTTTTGAGAGTTCTTTTCCCCTTTACAGTTTTTACTCTTTTATTTTATGTTTGCTTTAGAATTCCTTTTTACTTTTCGTTGAATCTGTGCTTTTTCATATTTGAATTTCTTTCTTTAAATTAATTATTTTGAAAACTCAAAACCCTTTTGAATTGATTTGCCCAAACAAAAGATCTGAAAACCATATCCAATATATGATTTCCCTTCGTTGTACTATCCCTGTGGGATCGACCAACCCCTGAGTTGTTTATAAATTTATTTGCCCTTTGCTATAATTTGTATGCAGATTTAGCATCGATCACCGCGCGCGCGTGCATGGCAGACGGCGGCAGCGAGCCGCGGTGGCGTGGGCAACGGCATGTGAGGGCGTGCGTCGCGGGTGGCCGGCGGCAGGGCTGGACACGGCGGCGGGCGCGCGGAGCAAGGCGCACGCGGGTTGTGCGCGAATGGAACCGCGGGTGCGCGGTGCGCGCGCACGCACGAGCGCGCGCAGCGGCGCTGGGCGCGGCGGCGGCCTGGCGACTGTCGGCGGCGGCTTTGGCTGTCGTCGGCTGCTGCTGTCCCGTCGCGGTGGCTTGTGTTTTTTTTGTGGTTTGTGCAATCCTGTGTAAACCCTAGGGTTTGCATTAGGGTTAGGGCAAATCATCAGATCACAAAGGCCTAAAAATCCAAAAGATTTGGTGTATCCAGATTTGAAGGCTCTTGAAGATTTGGAAGATTTGAAAAGATTTGGATCTATCCAAATTAATTCGAAATTCAAATTTGTAATAGATAG
>JAPKLW010000148.1:480870-492062 GCA_026898455.1 Plectranthus barbatus
GTGATTTATTTATGTGCGCAATTAAGCATGTGTAGATAATAGGAAAAGCATGATTTACTGCTTTTATTATTTACAGCTTTTCAAGCATGCTTATGTGATTGATTTCTTTTGTTGGATTATATTTTGGGAATTTTTGGGCTTGTTTAATTACATGCAAAAATTTTGAAAATATAATGACAAAAGGAAATTATGTGTGCGCATAAAGAAACCTTTTAAAAGAAAAATACTAAGCAGATTTTTTAATTAAAATCAATAGACCTCCACAAAGCGGTCCTAGGCTGTAAGTGTATCTCTCGTTCTAGTAAATGTCTACGAGTGTAGCTTGCTAGTTCCCGGAGGTGCATGGGTACGGTTGTTGGGATTTTTAGACAAACAATTTAAATCATGTGAATAGTGGGAGGGCTTTGCGTAAACGTCTACGAGTGTAGCTTGCGTAGATCTCTTTCACAAGTATTCTAGGATTGATTTAAATTATAGATAACAAAAGCTTTAAGGGCTGTGCGGTATGGTTGTGTGCCATGCTAAACTGTCTCTTTTGGCTGGAGTTAAATTTGTGGTTAATTGCTTAGAAGCATCTTAGAATATAATGCAAGAATTGCATCCCTGTTCTTGAGAGATGGCTTGGTCTAAGGTTTTCACTAATTATTAATTTCTAGTGTCAAAAGCATCCTGACATGGTAGTGAAATTAAATGAATTGGGGCTTAAAAGCCGCAGTTCTGGTTGAGGGTGACATCGTAAACGTCTACGAGTGTAGCTTGCGGTGGGAACTCTTGGGCAATTAGTGGAAAACATTTGTATTTGATTTATTAAAAGGTTTTCAATGCATTTGTTTTCGAAGTTCAATATGTATGTTCTTATTTAAGATTTTTATTGTTTCGGATATGTCTATGTCTAGTGTTATCAATATTCTTGCACAAAATTCTCTAACTGGTCCAAACTTCCTTGAATGGAAACGCAACCTTGAATACATCATGATTATAGAAGAACACATGTTCGTTCTACTAGTACTTTGTCCTATAAGTGCCTACTACTGTATCCTCGTAAGAGGAAATAGACTATTACAATGAGTGAGAGAGCACGTAGTTACCATGACTCACCTCATGGATGAGCTAACTGTGCACAGTGGAGGTATCGACACTGAGGCTAAGGTCGATATCATACTGAACTCTCTAACCAAATCCTTTGAGAGTTTCAGACTGATTGTTGTCATGAACAAGAAGGAGTATACTCTTAACGAGTTGCTCAATGACTTGATGGCAGCGGAATCGGTTATGAATCTTTAGAAGGTTGCCTTAGCTACTTCTGGTAATCACTCTGCCATATCAAAAGGTATGAAGCCGTAAAGAGCGATTAAGAAGAAGGCTGGAAAGGTAACTGCGAAAGACGTGGGAGCTGTTAATAAGCCTATGGCGGAAACTTTGAGGGACAAGTGTTTTCAGGTGTGGTAAGAAAGGACATAGGAGGAAAGATTGTCAAGCCCACAAGTCCAGACAGGGTATGCCATTTGCATGTATAACTAAAGCATGATTAGAGTGCAGCGTTGCTCTTCCAAGAGCTGTAAGCGCTGACTTGTTGATCATGTTGTTATACTTTGCAGGGGACCGTGCCGACAAGGCTGGTGAGTGATGGCAAGGAGATACCAAACAGGGATGAAGGCAACGTTTTATGACGTAGCTTCATGGAGTTTTCTTTTCTTTATGTTTTGATGAATTAAAGTACATTTGAGAATTTATTTGTGGGCCGTGGTTTATTGGCAGGACAAATTTCATCAACTTTTATGGATATTTGTTATTTATAATTTTATCATTGGTAATAACAATGTTATCCATTATAAGATGTTGATTTACACTCTTTATGTTACTTTGATCAAACATGTCCTTAAGTATTGCATGTAATTCATCCGTAATTGATAATCCTAGGAAGAGAAAACTTACTTCTTCTGATGAGGATCTTACATATCTCTGGCACTTCAAGGTCGTGGAACTTACGTTTCAACGATGTGATTAAATCCTATGGATTTGCACAGTTGGAAAACGAATGTTGTGTTTACCGACTTTGTGTCAGTGGGAGCGTGGTCTTCCTTGCACTATACGTTGATGACATACTCCTATTTGGAAACAACGAGGGAGTGATGTCCGAAATCAAAGTTTAGTTATCCGAACAGTTCCAAATAAAGGATCTGGGAGAAGCTGGCTACATTCTTGGGATTAAGGTCTTACGAGATCGTAAAAGAAGAATGTTGAGCTTATCCCAGGCATCCTATGTGGATACTGTGATAGCCCGGTTCAGCATGCAACTCGCCAAGAAAGGCTTGCTACCTTTCAGACATGGCGTTCGTCTTTCTGGTGGGCAGTGTCCTCAGACACAGCGGGAGAAAGACGAGATGAGTCTTGTACCATACGCTTCGGTAGTGGGTAGTCTCATGTATGCGATGTTGTGTACCAGGCCAGATATCTGTTATGCCGTTGGCATGGTAGCAAGATATCAGTCTAACCCTGGACAGGCGCACTGGACTGCTGTGAAGCACATCCTCAAGTATTTGAAAAGGACTAGGAATTTCTGCCTAGTTTATCAAAGTGAGGATTTGTGCCCTGTGGGTTATACAGACTCGGATTTCCAAGGGGACCAGGATGAGAAGAAATCGACCTCAGGATATATGTTTACCCTGGGAGGTGGAGCTATATCTTGGAGGAGCTCAAAGCAGAAACGCATTGCTGACTCCACCATGGAGGCGGAATATGTCGCCGACTCCGACGCCTCGAAAGAGGGGGTGTGGCTCCAGAACAACCTTTTAGAGTTGGGCGTGATTTCGAGTTTGCCGAGGAGCATCACAATTTATTGTGATAACTCTGGTGCAGTGGCAAACTCAAAGGAACCGCGGTCTCACATGGCAAACAAACACATAGAGAGGAAGTACCATATCATACGAGAAATCGTATCGAGGGGCGATGTGCTGATTAAAAAGATTGACACTGGTGACAATCTTGCTGATCCGTTTACAAAGAGCTTGCCGCAGAAAGTTTACGAAAGACATATTCGTGAGCTGGGTCTGAGGTGGATGCCGACCACTGATAGTGGTTAAAGAGACAGTAGACTAGATAGACGGACTGTATACTCTGTAATAGCTTAGTTATGCTTTGAGTATAAGTGGGAGATTGATGGGTTTTGTATACTGAAAGCATTTATTACAATGAGTATACAATGGTTTATTTCTCCTATCTGTTAACAATCTTACATGTATGAACAAAGGTATCCTCTTGTCTCACCGATAGGGACGATCATACGGCGTGTTGTAGATCGCAGAAGACAGTATGATCACTTGACCTAGTGAGACATAAACCTGATCACAGCCGAGACAGCGTATGAGGATACGTCTGTCCGGATGGCTGCGCATTGTCGGAATAAGTAGTCTGTCTTGGTTACTTGACATGCTGGTACGCAGAGGTGGCGTATTGAGGGACCGCAGTGAGATATATTCGTCTGTCTGACATCAGCGAATAAAAGATCTCGTTATATTGATTGAGTCCAAACCCTAACGAAGGTTCAGGGGTTTGCACGGGTTGACTGTTGCTTTGACTTGCCATGGTGGAGAGCCTAAGTAACGTGCTCGTATATCCGCATCTTGGGTAACAACAGTTCGTGTAGTACCGCCTGAGACTGGACTTAGGTAACCATATCTGAGTAATAGGATGGGGACATTCCTTGAGGAGCTCAATAACATTCATCGTGCCAAAGTCCTGCAGGCTGATTAAGTTCAGACACGAGTGATAAAGTTTGAGTGGTACTACTCAGGAACTATAAGATATTAATTAATTGTAGTTAGAGCTTGTCAGAGGCTCCGATTAATTAATGGATGTCCGGTAACCTTAAATATGGGGATTCTCAATTAATGCAACCCGTTCTCATAACGTGGTATTAAAGGGGTAGGTCAGTATTAATTCTGTGATGAAAAAGAATTAATATTAATTAATTAATTGTGTCCTGGGTTGTGGACATGGGAATTAATTAATTTATAGGCTCACTTTATTATATGCATTAGGTCCCAGGTCTGGCCCAATAAGTGTGCTGAATTGAGCCCAGGAGCCCACTAGGGTTTTATAACCCTAGGTCTATAAATAGACCTCTCACTCTCTTAAACCTAAGCCACTTTCATAAGATTCAAATCAGTTGAAACCCTAAGGAGAGAGAGAGAGAGAGGGGCGCCGATCCTGTTGGAAGAAAGGAGGAGAATTTTCGAATTCTGGTCCTGCTCAAGCCATGGATCTACGGAGTCCTCACCAGTAGTAGATCTGATCAGCACCGGGACACAGATCTGAAGATCTAATTTGGAGAACAACAGATCTCTTCTTCCCTGTTCTTTATTTTCGTTTTTCTCTAGAAATTAGTATTCTAATTTCTGTTTCCGTAGAGAAATCGAATTGCGTGGTTGAATCGAAGTTTGGAATTCAAACACAAAAGATCGGTATAGAGACGACATAATTTCGGTAATTCTCTAATCCACAAATTTTTATTAAATTCATAGGAGCATGCTAGGGTTTTGAGAAATTTAATAATGAGCAATATCCTTAAATCGATCTGGTTCAGTTTGGTTTTGGTGATTCGGTTCACGGAAAAACCCTACACTATGAAATGGCCATGTTGGTACGTTTGCATCCTTCCTTAATGTTGGCTAAAAGAACCCTGCAGAGATCAATCAGTGCGCTAAGCTCCTTGGTCCTGCATGATTTCTGCAGCTTCCTGAGTGTACTTACTCCAATACAGAACGGACCTCTCTTTCTCCCACGTATTTTAGCATGGCCCTTCGAACGACCTTTTATAAAACGCCTTATCCAGTAGCGTGAATCTTGCATCCCGTCGTGCAAGCCTTGATGCTTCTACCCTAGACTATGGCAGAGTCCCATTCTTAAGATACTTGACGAACGGCGTCATCCAGGACGGAGGCCCTTTGTCTACCGGAAAAAACTCATGTCGTCGCTCTGAGCTCTCTTTGATTTGTATTGTAGGCCACAATGTTGCGATTACCAGCACCAATCTAGAGGTATTGGATCTTGCGGACGCTGCAAACCCCGCCAAGGCGTCGGCGTGTCCATTCTTTTTCCGAGAGATGTGCCTCATCGTGACTTCAACGAACAACTTCAGAAGTTCCCTCGTGAGTTCATGGTAGGCCATCATTCAGGGGTCCCTAGTCTGAAAATCTCCCTGGAACTGTCCCACAGTGAGCTGAGAGTTTGTTTTGATGTCCAATCTCCTGATCTTAAGCGCTGACGCCAATCGCAAGCCCGCTACAAGGGCTTCATACTCCGATTCATTATTCGTGGCTTTGAAATTGAAGTGAACGACTCTTTCAAGTGTCATGCCCTCAGGGGATATTAGCAGGATCCCGTCTCCAGTCCCCTTGGAGTTACTAAAACCATTGACTGCTAGGTTCCAGAACTGTATAGGTTCGACGGCTTCCAAAATGGTTTCAGTCCTAGGCTTGCATGTGAAGCTCCGGTATATATTCTGCTATGAAATTTGCCAAGACCTGACTCTTTATTGTTGTCCTGGGCAGAAACTTTAGCCCGTAGCCCCTAGCTCGACGGTCCATTTCATCAATTGTCCGGAGAGGTCTGCTTTGGCTAAGATATTGCGGATTGCGAAACTCAAAATTATCGCAATTTCATGGCATTCGAAGTACGGTCTGAGTTTCCGCGAAGACATCACCAAAGCCAAAACCAATTTTTCCAACGCCGAATACTGGGTCTTCGCATCGATCAGGGTTCTGCTGACGTAATAGATCAGCTGATCAGGTGCTGAGAACCCCCTTCTTCCCGAACCAGAACACCACTAACTGCTCGTATGGATACTGCCAAATAAAGCTGCAATGACTCGCCTTCCTTCGACTTGGACATAACGGGGGGTGCCAAGAGAGACGATTTTAGTTGGCTTAGGGATTCGTCACAATCCCTAGTCCATTCAAATTTTTTTGCCTTTTTTAGCGACTCAAAAAATTTGCTCGTGCGATCCAAATACCGAGAAATGAACCGACTGACGGCGGCCAATTTCCCAATCATCTTTTGCAAATCCTTTACGTTCGACGGCAGCTGAATGTCCTGAATAGCCCGTATCTGCACCGGGTCTACCTCGATTCCCCATCTACTAATGATATAGCTGAGGAATCTTCCCGAGGATACGCCGAACAAACATTTTGTCGGATTCAGTTTCTTCCCATACTTGTCCAACACGTCGAATGTTTCGGTCAGGTGCGTCATGTGATCCTCTTCTCGTTCCAACTTCACCAACATATCATCAATGTAAACTTCTATCGTACGCCCCATCTATTTGTTGAACATCCGATTCATCAATCTTGGATATGTCAAACCTGCATTCTTAAAACCGAAAGGAATCACTTTATAACAATAGATGCCCCATTTGGTCACGAAAGCCATTTTCTCTTGGTCCCGCACATACATAGGTATCTGATTGTATCCTGAGAATGCATCCATGAATGTCATCATTTGGTGTCAGAGGGTGGTGTCGACGAGCCTGTCTATATGTGGCAACAGAAAAGGATCCTTCAAACATGCCTTGTCCAGGTCCGCATAATCCACACACACCCTATTCTTCTCATTTTTCTTCTTAACTACAATGATATTAGCCAGCCATTCCGGATATTTCACCTCTTAGATGAATCCCACGTCAAGAAAGTTCTTCACCTCTTCAGCTATGATAGCATTTCGTTCGGGCATGAACCGACGTCTTTTCTGCACCACGGGTTTAGCATCAGGGCTTACCTGCAATCAATGTGTAATTACCTCCAGACTGATCCCCGGCATATCCTTGTGCTCAAACAAAAATGCAGAGACTCGGGATTTGAGGAATGCCACCAAACGCTCCTTAGCCCCTACTGAGAGGTTCTTTCCCACATAAGTCGTCCTCGCTGGATCCAGTTCGTCGAGTGTCACTTCCTCGGTTTCTTCTACCTCCTCGAGCGCTCCAATCATCTGCAAAGTAACTGCGTAGCAATCTCGCGAGGCGTGTTGTTCCCCATGGATCGCACGTACCCTTGGGGCATCGAGAATTTTATCACTTGATGGAATGATAAGGGGACCGCTTCTAGCTCGTGTATCCATGGTCTCCCAACAATCGCATTGTAGGATGACTTTAAATCCACCACTTGGAATTTGGTGGTGAGATTCATTCCTTCGGCATATATGGGCAGCATAATCTCGCCTATCGGGTCAAACAACTCTCCACTAGAATCGACGAGTTGCATCCGACTCGGCCTTAGTTCTTTGTCCAAAATCCCCATCCCCCGCAAGGCGCCGATAAAGATAAAATTTGACAAGGCGCCTGAATCTACGAGGATTTGTCGAACACAGCAATTAGCGATCAACAATTCCACAACAAGTGCGTCGTTGTGAGGTCTGTGCACGCCTTCTGAGTCTCCCAGTTCTAACGTGATTGTTTCCAATGAAATGAGTTCTGGTGCCACCCAATCGAGGGCCTTTGCCTCACGAAAATATCTCTTGCAGGTATTCTTCAAGCTCCCCGCTATGTCACATCCACCGTGGATCACATTCACGGTCCGTCTAACCTCCAGTGGGTCTGGAATGAGAGTTTTATTGGCCCGATGGCCGGACTTTTCCTTTCTTTAGCATTGAAGTTATCTTTCTTCCAGGTGTTGCCTCTGTTCTGTTTGCCTTGGAATTCCTTGAGATGCCCCATGTCCAAGAGCTTTTGAATTTCTCGTAGAAAATCCCTACATTGAATGGTGGTATGTCCGTAGCAGTGATGGAAAGCGCAAAATTCTTGAGGATTTTGCCCCACGCTTAGCACCTTCTTTGGCCATTTGACCACATCTCCCAACTTTTCCATTTCCCGCACCACTACTATGGGGTTCACCCATAGGGTATACGGTTGCAGTTGCCCGACGCTTTGGACACCGACGAACCTCTTCTCAGCATTGCGCTGATATGGTTGAAAATGGACCACAACGTGTGAATCATTTCCCTTCTCGGAACGCACTACTGGGGTCTTTCTTTTTTCTCTTTGGCCAAGATTTGCTTCTTTGACTTCCCGTCGAATTTAAACCTCTGCCTTAGCAAGTACTTCGGCAAAGATCGGGCAGAGATACTCCACGAGCTTCCAGAAGAGATGGGAATTGGGTCTGAGCCTATTTTTAAATGCGGTTATGGCGGTTTTCTCTGAACAGTTCAACACCATAACCTTGAGTTCATTGAAGCATCTCAAATATTCCTGAAGGGATTCCCTATCACGTTGGATCACTTGGTACATGTCATCAGATCTCTTCGGGGCTTGGCGGCTAGAAGAGAATTGATCAACGAACTGATGTTGTAATTCGGAGAATGAGGCTATGCTGCCATTAGGGATGGAGGTCGTGTGCATCTGAATCTATACGTGATGAATTCTTCGAGGTCCTTCCAGGCACGCGTCGAAGCTTTTGCACATGCACGCTTCTTTTATTTCTTCCGGAATGGAGGTCGTGCGCATCTAAATCTATATAACGTGATGAATTCTTTGGGGTCCGTGGTCCAATCATAGGGCTTAATCGACGGTATGGTATATCGCGCCAGGAGCCAAACTTTAGCTATGTTACGAGTGAATGGAGTGTCGTTGTAGCCGTGGGTGTAATCGTCGGTGGCGGGATGGGTGCGCCGGGGATAGAAACGTACAATTTTTCCATATCATTGAGTTTCTTCTCTAGAGCGGCTATCTTCCTATTATCTCGATTGTCACCCGAGTTCGAACGAGTTATGGAGGTACTTCAAAATCGGGTTGAGGAGCGATGATTGCGCTCGTGGTACGATTCTGCATCTTCGTTCTGACTCTCCTCTTCGTCAAACTGCTCGTGAAATTGGGTCAGCTGCCCACGAAGACGATCGACCTCTAAAGTGGTCCTGCAATTTTCTTCTCGAAGAATATTCATCTCATCCTGCATCCTTTTCATTAGGGTTGAGCAAAATACCTGAAAAATCGAAAACCGAACTGAACCGAATAAATTTTGGTTATTAAGGTTCGGTTAGTTCGGTTATTCGGTTCGGTTCGGTTATTTTTCTTCCATAATTTTGGTTTTCAGTTATCGGTTTGATTATTTTTTTTCGGAACCGAACTAACCGAATATATTATTATTATTATTTGTAAATAATAAAAAAATACTAACCCTAAAACCACAATTCCACAATCGACACCCACACCCCATTCCCAATTTCCCAACCCTCCTGTCAGCGCCCCTCCCCCCACGTCTCCAACCTCCCGGCTCCACACCGGCCAACGCCCTCCCCCCCACGGCTCCACCTCCCGCAGCGGCAGACGGCTGACGTGCCGACAGCTCTCGCTCTCCCTCGCTCTCGCTCTCACTCTCTATCTCAAACTCTCTACCGAGTGTCGATTGCTCTCGCTATCGCTCTCTGTCTCGCACCAGCAAAACGGTCGACTGCTGCTCGGCTGCTGTCTGCTCTCGCTCACCGGCAAATGGCATGCTCACTGCTCGCCAGATTGCCCACTGTCGTGCTCACTATCTGCTCGGCTTTCTGCTCTCTGTCTCGCACCGAAGCGGCGTGCTCGCTGCTCGCCCGACTGCTGTGCTCGCTGCTCGCCGGTAAGTTTACATATTTTGTGCACTGCCGGTTTGGACTTTTGATTTAGGATAAGAAAAAGTTGCAGTTGGTGTATATTGAATATTTAGGATATTTTGCTCGGCTGCTGAATTCTGATATATATTTTGTGCAGTTTGTTGAATTCTGAGTTATGTTTTTCTTAAATTTGCTCGGCTGCTTTTGCTTTTGTTGAATTCTGAGATATGTTTTGTGCAGTTTGTTGAATTCTGAGTTATGTTTTTCTTAAATTTATCTACATATGTCTTATTATAATCAAGAGGAGTGCATACAAGCAATGGAAGATGGTGGTGGTGAAGTTGGAAATTCTAAACCTCAAATTGATGCTCCAGACAAGAAAAAGCGGAAAGAAATGTTGTTGGACAATTGTTTTGATGTTTCTGTGATGGACAATTGAATTGTGTTGGACTATTGTTTTATTGATTTTCATTTTCCAAGTTATTTTTTATTAAAAGAATTCCAGGTTAAAATCTCGGTTATAAATGAATTACCGAAAAAAACCGATAATCGAATTTAAAATTTTGGTTCAATTATTTCGGTTATTCGGTTCGGTTCGGTTCGGTTATGAAAATTTTTATTTCGGTTAATTCGGTTCGGATATTTTACGCACAATAACTGCACCGAATACTCACCCCTACTTTTCATAGTTCTTCTGAATCCTTCCAATCTTTGGTTTTCTGATGCCTGCGACTCTTGCGGGATTCTATCGTCCATTTTGTTCTCTTTCCCAGATTTCCCACAGACGGCGCCAGTTGTTGATGGTGGGGATTTTGTAATTGCTATCGAAAATCTAGGAAGGTACTCAAAATGGACAAAATAATCAGACCTTTTTTTTCTCTTTTTACTACTCTCCCGTCTTTTTTATCAAAGACCAATCCTAATCTACCTATTACATAACGACATTTAATGTGTATAATGACATCAATGATGAGCCGGCAGAGCGTTACTGCCATATGTTGGAGTAGCCTCAATATAACTCGAGGAAGTAGTTCGAGTGGGTCGAGGAGACTAGTCAGGTAAAGTGGGTCGAGCTGTGTAGGTCGAGGAACTCGAGGAGCAGTTCGAGTTGGATAGATATGGAAAATATATTGTGTATATCTTGTTTCCTTGTTGGACAAGATTTTATCCTTGTTGGTATTAGATTTGGATGGGAATAAATCTATTTTAGATAGATTTAGATTTAGATATATCTTACCATATCTTACCAAAGCACCGTATGGAACGGCGATTAGTTGGAGAGCAAGTCTGCAGAGGGTAGTTGCCTTATCTTCGACGGAGGCGGAGTACATTGCCTTGACCAAAGCAATTAAGGAAGGTCTGTGGTGCTCGGATTCATGAACGAACTGGGGATTGATCAAGGAAAGATGAAGGTTTCCTGTGATAATCAAGGTGCTTTGCAGTTGGCAAAGAATGATGTTCATCATGAGAGAACTAAGCACATCGATGTGAAGTTCCATTTTATTAGAGATGTGGTGGCAGCCGAAGAGGTCGAGCTGCACAAGGTCAATACTCTCGATAATCCTGCGGATATGATTACGAAGCCAGTTCCAAGTACTAAGTTTGAGTACTGTTTG
>JAPKLW010000148.1:492072-520114 GCA_026898455.1 Plectranthus barbatus
CTCCGAACACCAATTTTGATTCTTATGGTCATGGTCTCTTTAATACTTTTGTTGATCAAAGTGCAAGCGGTAGTGGCTCACAACTTCCCAACCTAAATGAGGAGGCTCCTGTTGAAGAAAACGAGGAAGAGGAGGAGCATGTGGATCCTGTTGTAACCCAAGAAGTTCCAACAGACGAAACTGAAATAGGTGGTGGCCATGTGGAACTCGATGATGATGATGAAGCAAATCTGGATGAGGAGTCATCTGATTCGGATGATGAGTCTTTCAGAGATAATAGTAATTTTCGTCTTAATTGTACTGTTGTTGAATTCTCAGTCTGGATCCGGAATGCTGGCGGTATGTCTGCCTTTATCTCAAATCTTATGCCGACACATCCTCTGCCAGAAGGATGCCAAGTGGATGCTGAATTAAATAATTGGTTGCTTCCAATTAGGGAAGGCGAGACTTCCCTTTCGGCTGCTGTGAAAGATGTTTCAGCTATACTAGAGACAGAATTGTCGTTGAACTCCTTGTATTGGAGTAAAGATGAATTGTTCATTGCTGTGGCACTGTGGCATATGGAGCATCGGCAGGAGTTTAAAGTACGACGCTCCGATCATGAACGCGTCGAGTATGTTTGCAAGAGATCAACGAATTGCTCCTTTGTAATACGGGCAAGATGCAGGAGTAAGTGCTGGATTGTGCGCAAATTTGAACCAAATCATACTTGTCAGATCAATCTTGCGGGAGTCGGTGGCAGATCTATCCGGTCGAAGGCTGCAGCTGCATATTTTGCAAGAAGGATGCGTCGTTACGGGGCAATAAGTAAGCCCCGAGAGATTATGGCCGAGCTGTAGCGATCATTTGGAATTCAAACAACTTACGGTACTGCTTTGCGTGCTCGTAATGCTGCTATTTCACTTCTGTACGGCAGTATAGCCGAATCGTTTGAAAAGCTGCCACAATACCTTGAAGTGCTGGAGCAATACAATCCAGGCACGGTAACCTCTCTTGATCTTGAAGCAGATGGAACATTTAAACATTGCTTTGTAGCCCTAGGTGTTTCTCGAAGTGCCTACCAGTGCAATTTATTAAGACCAGTGATCGTTGTTGATGGCACGCATCTAAAGGGGAGAAACAAAGGCATTATGTTTGTTGCTGTTACGAAAGATGGCAACAAAAATGTGTTCCCTCTAGCTATTGGTGTCGGTCCGATCGAGAATGACGAGAGTTGGAGATGGTTTATGGCTCGTCTACGGAATTCTTTCCAATTGACCTCAGATGCACTCATCGTATCCGACCAGCACATTAGCATCTCAAATGCGGTAAGTGATATATTTTCGGGAACAACACACGGTCTTTGTTACTACCATCTGCTAAATAAGCTCATAGGCTATGGTCCGGGCATCGTAAAGCTCTATCAACGGGCTGCTTATGCATATCGTGGAGTGGACTTCAGCCAAGCTATGGATAGAATTAACGAAGGCAATCCTGCTGCCTTCGAGAAGCTCACCACGGTTGGACCTGAGAAGTGGGCAAGGTCACAGTGTCCGGCGAATCGTTACAGCTTCTTGACCACAAATGCGGCAGAGGTCTTTAATGCAAGACTGCTAGATGCTCGTCGTTTGCCCATATGTTCCATGATTGAATCATACCGAGTGATCATCGAAAAATGGTTTGATGAAAGATGAGCTAAGGCTGCAGCACGAGAAGACCCATTGACAGAGGAGCCCGTTCAGAAGGTATTTCCCCTTGTTGAGTTGTCGCATAGCTATATGGTTGTTAAAATATCCGAGGGGAAATTCAAGGTCAATGACGATGAGCAAACCTGGTTGGTCGACTTGAATTTGAGGACCTGTCAATGCCGTGAGTGGCAGCTTGATTTGATACCATGCTCTCATGCAATTACTGCTATCCGGTATGTTTCGATACCATGCTGTCATGCAATTGTTGAATTAATCATTTCAATACTCTGTTGACTTGTTATTATTACTTTGCAGGACCAATGTTAATAATTTCTACGATTACATTCACGATTATTACAAGACGAATAATGCGCGACTGATATACAGTGGAACCGTGCATTCTCTGCCACCTCATCGTGAGTGGCAAGTTTCAAATCAAGCACGATCAATTAAAGTACTTCCTCCAAACATAACTCGTCGAGCAGGTCGTCCTAGGAATAGTCGAAGACCATCTGGTGCGGAGCATTCACGAGTCTCCACCAGTAGACGTCGCGCGCATAAACGTTGTAGCGTGTGTGGATCTGAACAACATACGAGGCAATTGTGTCCGGAGCGAGCTGCAAACTCTTAACGTTTATTTTGCTCTAAATTAGATCATTTTGATTTTAATTGATGTATCCATTTAGTTTGCAGAATATTTGTACTTTGCTCTAAATAAGATCAGTATTTTAATTATTCAAAATGTGCAGTTATATATAAAATCTGATTAGTAATGTAATATAACATTCAATGTAATAAAACATGGTTAGTGTCACCAAAATACAACAAATAAACAATTACAATTATTCTTTATCAGGGATAGTGTCACCAAATATTAGCTCAGCTAAATATTGACGATAAAATGATGTCTTAGACGGATCTTCCATCCATTCAACACTGGGCCTTTGGAACACTAACATCTCCATAACCGCGCATGCATATACAGCATCATGACGTTCCATTCTGCCATGAAAAAGCCTCACCCATCGGACCGTCATCTCTCTGGTTGGAGGAATCTGATATGAAAATGCATTATCATTCCAATATCCACCAATCTGGAAGAAATGCCTCATGTGATCTGTCATCTTTTTTATCTCAGCCTGTCTAGCAGCTCTCTGTTCGGCAGTAGGGTATGCCATGTATGGATCATACACAGTGCATGTCCATGTAGCCACCTCTAATTTTACAGTGTACCAACGCTTTAGGAGATTACATGGCACTATAAGTTGCATGACATGAGATAAATAATAAGATAATAGCTTATTTCAAACCTATTTAAAGTTTACAAATAAATATATCACTTACAGTATGTGCAGTGTTCAATGGACGAGATATAGCATGATCAGTCCCCTTCATGTAATCAAGCAGAACCTCTGGCTCAAATTGACCTCATCTCTCCATTGCTGACTGCCGAAACGTGGTCCTCATACAAATCTACCAACAAAAGATAATCAATATTTTTCTTGCAAACAATATATAATAAGAATTGTGATACTTACAAAGAATGATGGTCGCATGAACCGGCATGCGGTTATCTTCACATCATTGAGCTTGTGTTGCAAACACAAACAAACATGCTCCACCGTATCAAAGAATAAATCGGTGGTCGCATTCTGAACGTTCTCAAAGTATTGCTTGTTCATTATAATTGGATAGTGCATAAACACCCATGAGACGGTACCCTCTCTCACCCATTCGAAATAGTTCTGCTCTAACTGATAAGACCAGTGGGCTGGTATATGACTAAGAGGCAACTACAAATTGGAAATGAAAGTATACTTAATTAATTATAAATTCAAATAATTGCGATATAGAAAATTATTTTATTTAAATTATCAAATCAAATAAACCAGTTCTTCTTGATTGGGCTGCGGATGCTGTGGATGTTCTTGTCTTTCTACGCTCCGTCGTGCACGAGATGGCCTTCTAGAACTCTCAGGCTGGTCCAACAACTATATGGAAATTTGAACAAAATTATAATGTAATATTTCATAATAGCTTCATATAAGTATGTACCTGATCATCATGACGCTGTGAAGCACTACGCCTAGACCCAGAATGACGTGAACCACTACGCCTACTGCTAGTGCCAGTATGAAGTGCCAACTACAAGTACCCAAATAGGATATGCATGTTAAACATTAATATTTATCATTAAAGTTTAGTAAAGTATGTCACCTGATCATCACGCTGCGACTGATGCTCCACTGGGTGCTCAGTCTCCATCGGGTGCTCAGTCTCCACCGGGTTCTCATTCTCCGCCAGATGCTCTATATGTGGAGACTTGCTGTGTCTCGCACCGGACTGTGGAGAACGACTATGCCTAGCAGACGAGCGAGACTCCTGCTCAACAATCAACATAACATCAAACATGTAAGAATAAATACCTCACCAAACTATATAAAATACATTACCTGACTGCGATGGGGACTCCTGTGCCCCCCAAATGCCGTCGCTCTAAAACCCTAAGCATCAGTGTCGTGGGCATATCTAGATGAACGAAAGAGATCGGATACAAAAGTCTTAATCTCATCCACAACATCCTTGATCAACCTACCCATGCTACTAGATCGGCTTCGCCTCCTCCTAGTACCTCTACTAGATGAGGCCTCCCCCGCCGCATCATGAGATGGACTACCACTCTCACGGTGCCCCTCATCTCCTATACCCCCACTCCTCTCATGATGATCTCTACCCCCTATATGCACTCCCTCACCCCTCGAAGGCACGGCTACATCGGGATGCCTTCATTCGACGCCTAATGGCTGTGGCATGAGTGCAGACTGATAATAGCCCTTATTTTCCTCATCAGTAGAAGAAGGTAAGATCGAGTAAGCATTAATCTGCAATTTAAAGAAATATAATTAGAAAATTAAAATATTGTGACAAGACAACAAATTTGTATAATACCTGATCTCTGGCAAAGAAAGCAACCCACGATCCCCACTTGTCTGCATTTGCTTTTACAAACTTCCACTTAGCAAACCGTGGAAGCGCCTCAGGATTCACAAGGTTGCAACATGCAAGTCCCAACTCCGGAATGGCCTCGTAGGCCCATACCTACAAACACATTAGTGTTAACTCTACAATATCTATATCATAATTTATAAGCCATGGTTTTTAAATTACTATAATACCTGTAATGCCCAAATAGGCCCATGAATACTCATCGTGCTCAGGCCATCTCGGTCTCTAATCCTAGGCATAGCTGAAATGTAGTGTAGTAAACCCTGGTAGGAATAAGCCCCCTACGGGAAAGCATTCCAGCAACCCAAATCCTCCACTAGGACATATAACCACCCCTCAACTAACCGCCTATCATGGTACCCCAACACAAAACACCAACAAGCTAATATGTTGGTGACCCTCAAGTAAAGCAATTGATCCTCACGATGTACAGTACACTCCTTAAACTTCTTAAACAGATCATTTGTTGTCAGTTGCTTATTTTCACAGAATTTTCTAAAAACAGATGATCTAGAATGAACATCAAGATCATCAGAACAAGGATCAAAGGACGAGGCCCCAAAACCCAAACCAGTAACCAGTGCAAACTTAGGCACCCCAAAACGAATCACTCTCCCACCAACCAAGAATAACAGTGTATTATCATCATCACTCTTAATTTGGTAACTTAAGAGCTCTACTAAAGGAGCGGAATCACTAGGACCATTATTTTCCCAAACTAAAAGAGAACCAAATGGTCCTTCCCTAAACTGATTAACCAAGGATTCCCCCCCTAATGACTTTAAGGTCGATGCAATCCCCTTCAGTACTGTGGTTTTCGTGGATAACGTCACCTTCGTGGTTAAACCACAGAAAGCAGGCCTAATCCACTCAACCTACACATATTATTCAACATATTATTAATAACAAGTACTCCAAAGATTTTAATTCAACATTATCGATATTAAAAATATTTCAACATATGATTAATTAGTTCACGGAATTCTACCGTGTTATACAATAATACTCTCATATCACACACATTAGTTAAATTGGTGTTTCACACCATGATGTAACGGTTTCCGTTACCATTAATTTAAATATAACTATGGTTATCCATCGTGCTTCACGGAATTCTCCCGTGTTATACAATAATACTCTCATATCACACGCATTACTTAATTAGGTGTTTCACACCACGGTGTAACGGTTTCCGTTACCACTACTTTACAATAAATAAAATTAATAAACGCTAAATATACCTAAATAAGCATCCACAACATAATTAATTTAATAAAAGAATAACATGAAAATTAATAAATGAGTTTAATTTGACCGAATTCAAACTAATCAAACATCTACATTAATTAATTTAATTTGGTCGAATTCAGCCAAATTATACAAGAATAAATTAATTTAATTTGATCGAAATTATACAAGAATAAACATCCACAACATAATTAATTTAATTAAAACAAAATAAGCATCTAATAGAACCTAAATAAAAAAATAAGGTTTCAATTATCCATAATTTGATTAATTTCGAGTGGTTTTGTGTTTTCCCCCAATTTGATTTTGACCTAATTTTGCCAAGCTTATACCATCAATTATGTTTGGGACCCTAAATTAATCAATCAAACTAATCTAATAACACATTGTTCAACACAATTATATTTAATTATGTTTGGGTACCTAAATTAATCAATTAAAATAAATCTAAATTATGAATTTTTTGCCCTAATTTTTTCCCCAATTCGTTTTTTTACAAAATTAAGCCAAAAATACATCACCAATTATCAATCAACTAAATAATAACACATTGTTAACCACAATTCAAACAACTCCATGTAATTTATACAATTTCATACATAATTTTCGCAAGTTTCACAACAAAAAAATAAATGAAAAATAGCAAGATTAATCGGTTAAAAATGGATGAAAATTGTGGAAAATGTTTACCTCATTATGGGCGGCCATTGGTGCGAAATTTATGCGAAGTGTTGGTCGATTTTGTGAGAATGACAAGAGGAATTTTTGGTGAAGTCGACGTTGAGAGTCGATGTCGAAGGAGGAATGAGAAGAAATCAAAATTTGGGACCATTTTGTATTTTTTTTTAGAGTGAGGGTCGGTCGGTGTCGGGTCGGTGTCAATTATATGACACCGACTTTGACACCGACCTACGTGGATTAATGCCACGTCAGTCGGTATCAGCGGCATCGACCTACGTGGCGTCGATACCGACTGACGTGGCCAAACTTATTTTTTTTTTAAATCTTGCCACGTTGGTCGGTGTCGGGGGTCGGTGCCTTAGCAATCGACACCGACCTACGTGGCACCGACTTCTCCTTTATTTTTTTAAATATATTTTTTATTCTTTTTGTATTTATTAGTCAGATCCCGTGACCGACACTTTTACTTTTTTAATCAATATGTCTTATTCTACATGTTTTTTTGTGAAAATAACGACATTTAACTTCTGATAATTGTCAGATATGTGCAGTGGATATTTCTTAAAGCAATATAATATTTTGAATATTTTTAAAATGCTTATAGCTGAAAGTGGGTAATAATAAATCTCACTCTTTGCGATATTCATAAAATAAAGAAATTTTCCAAGGCGTCTAAGTAGGCATTTTATTTATTTTGAGTGGGCCAATGAGTCAAATCTGTGAAATTGATTGACAATTGATGACGGGTCATATTAGTTATTTACACATATCTGTCAAAGTGGGGCCATCTTTGGAGCATATACATTTTATTTATTTATTTATTTGGTTGGGATATAAATTAAGGAAGAATAAGTGATTATTTAATTACTAAGAACTGTAATTAATTGATCATTAATCATTGCACTACTTGTTACTTTCCCTTTTTGAGTTAAGATTGTTGGTCATGAATAATGATGCGCGTTTTTTTATAAGTATGAACATCAGCAGAATTTGAGTTTATAATATTTAATTAAGAAGTAATTTATTTTATTATTAAACTATTTAAAAGAATGTTACTATTCTTTTAATTCGGTGGAAAGTGGATGATTAATCTTGATTTTGAGTTATCTATGTCTTACACAAAGGACGTAATGCTTCCAAAGGAATATTATGTGTACGCTTTGGAAACTATTTGAAATTTTATGTGTGTTGATGAGACGATGTCATCATTTTTATTGTAAGACGAATTTAATAAAATGATGTCTCATCAATTTTACTGTGAGACGAATTTAATGAAATAATGTGTTTCTTTATTGTAAATAATGTATTTCATTGTTGCAAATAATATAATTTTTAAAAATGAAATGATGGAGTATTTAACTTATTGAAATGATGTATTAATGTCCGTCTCACAATAAAAAAATGGTGAGACCGTCTCTCAGGAAACCAACTCTTGATCAAAATTTTGTTTAGTCAATATTATTAATTTTAAGCAAATTCTCAGATGAGGCGGTCTCATTATTTATTATTGTGAGACGAATTTAATCAAATGATGTATTTCTTTAGTGCAAATGATGTGTTTCTTTGTTGTAAATAATGTAATTTTAAAAAATAAAATGATATTTTTAACTTATTGAAATAATGTATTAATATCCATCTCATAATAAAAAATGGTAAGATCACCTATCAAAAGACCACCTCTTAATTTTATTTTTTTAAGAATATAACAAATTTGAAAATCTCATAAAAGCAGGCGACTCTATACATCTAACCTAGCTCTGTTTAGTGTTTGGATTCATAGGTGCTTATTATTTTCTCCAAGGTTTTTCAATCATATAAAATAAATTATATGATTAGTTTGGCTTTTTCTCATTTAATAACAAAGCACTTGCATATTAGAAAAAATAATAAAAGTTCACCATCCCTTTCAATTTCTTTTTCTTTAATTACCTTGTCCTTGATTGAATTTCATACTCAAAATTATTTTGAATCGTCAAATATCTCATAAGCTTAGGTGGCAAAATCAATAAATGTCTCCCTCTGTCCCTATGTATTAGGCAACTTGCTTTTTTCACACAAACCAATGCAGATGAAAAAAAATAATATAATACTGATGATATAAAAGTTGAGTGGTAATCAAAAGTGTGGAAATTACCATAAGAGCAATACAATTACAAACCAAAAAAAAAAAACAGAATTCCTGGGATTTAAAACTCCCACCAAAATTTTTTGGTGGGAGCTGAAATGATCAAAATTCAAAGCCAAAATATTCAAAACAGCAGCCACATTACACCTTTACATGTCTATAAATAGAGAATCAACCTAAACCATTACAAATCCTATGATAAATTACAAAAAATGGGGACAAACAAAGACATTCCAGCTTCAAAGAAGGAGGAGATTATGCAATTCTTGCTGGGGAATTGCATCAATGGCAAACCAAAGAGGGGAAAGATGCTTGAGGCTGCATCCAGTTTCAACTGCAGCAAGAGAAGCATATCAAGGATTTGGGAATGACTCAAGAAAAGCTCGCAAACAGAAACAACAACCAATCAACTCTTGAATGAGAATGACTTAAGATTAGCTTGCAAACAGAATCAACAACCAATCAATGTTTGAAACCACTCCAAAGCTGTGTAAAGCAAATTAATTGTAGTATCTGAAGTGTGTGCAGATTGTACAATTGCATCATTTCAGATCAATAGCCACACATTCCCACTACAGAACCAACAAAATGAAAAGAATCAGCCACAACCAACAGCCCCATAATCAATCATCTCAGTTCATGGAAAATTACATGAAGCAGACTGAATGTAAACAACAGCCACAACCAGAAAACATCTCAGTTCAGGCAGACCACAAGAAATAATCACAGACCACAACCAACATCCAACAGATTAATAATCGCAGAGCACAACCAACAGCCAACATGAAATCATCGCAGACCAACAAGAAATAATCGCAGACCACAACCAACAGCCAACATCTTAATACTCGCAGACCACAACCAACAGCCAAGAAGAAATCATCGCAGACCAGAACCAACAAGAAATAATCGCAGACCACAACCAACAGTCAAGAAGAAATCATCGCAGACCAGAACCAACAAGAAATAATCGCAGGCCAACAACAGATTAACAAGATCAAGTGCTTAGAAATAACCGGATGTTGGGAAAGTATATTTCCCAAAATTGTCGAACTACCGCCTTGATCTCTTCGTTTTCAAGCCTCAACGCCTCTGCTTCAGCCGCCAGCCACTCCCACTCCTTGGTGTATGGCCCGCTCAGAAAAATACGCCCATTTGGGCTGGCCATCTCCGCCTCCAAGCCTCCGGCGGCATCGGGTCCATCGTTGCATGAATCAGAAGGGAGCGGTTCAGTAAATGAGTGAAGAGAGCAAGGACGGAAACAGATCTCGGTCGAGGAGACGTCACCTGCGCGGCCGACTGGTGGCGGAGAAAAGGGATCTGACATCGCGGCTTGGGGGGGTTCGTCATCGCGGGCTTCGCCTGCAGCGAATCGACGGCGGCCTGGGGGTTCGTCATCGCGGTCAGAGGGGCGGCGACTGCGAGAAGGACGACCGATTTTGAGGGGAAGAGACGACGGCGGAGGAAACGAAGAGAGCTCAAGAAATTAGGGTTCGAGTAGAATGGAAGTGAATTTTGATCTCTTCGATTCAATAATCGAAGAGATCGGCGGGGGTAGGGGGGGTAAAATTTCTTAGGGCTGCAAGGGTAGATTAGTAATTGCATGTTTTTTTTAATTAACATAATTAAAATCAATATAAAATTATTAAAATTTTGCCAAAAATATAAAGAGGACCAATAAATCGGGACGGACGAAAATGGAAAGAGTGTTCAATAGATTGAGACGGAGCTTTAAGTCGTATGAATATAATTCCATAATAATTGATTATTAAATGGTTTACCCTAAAACTTCTGTGGAGACCCTACTTTTATATCATTTACACCCACATTATTTAAATTGGAAAAGCATGTGCAAACAATAAATAATAAAATAAAACAAAAGTTCTTTGCTAAGGTAAAAGCATCTTACATGATTATATCATAAATTTGAATTTCTTCAAACATATTTGAAGTGTATAATTTAAATTAATACATTATTATTATAAATAAATAAATAAAACAAGAAATAAACATGCACTAACAAAATACAATATGAAACATAAAATGGCATTTAATTACTAACATGAAAAGGCTAATTACAATTTATGCCAATGCTTGTGAGTACAAGATCAAATCAAAGAGCATTTCTCTTTGCACCCCACCAAAACCAAAACATAACAAAAATAAGAAGGAAAAAAAAGAAAAAAAAAAAAAGAAACCCCTATTCCCACCCTTGATACCATGTATATATATAATTATTAAATAGGAAACAAAAAATCTACAAATAAAAACAATTGAAAAGTCAACCTAGCTCATGGAGAAGGAACATCTCTTCACCTTTCTCATAAGCTCTGGACAATCATCATAAGTAATGACTGATATTTTTTATTTTTTTTTGCAGTAAAACGCTTAACATCAACAGAGATGATCAGAAGGGCAGTTTTGATTTATGTTTCTGATATGATCAAGCCACACACCATCAGCTTCGTTTAGAGGAAGCAAGTGTCTTCCCCACCTGTGTTGAACAGGAAATGGGCGTAGTTAGCCATGTAGAATGAGTTGCTCGGCTCCACATCAATGGCTTCCAAGTAGGTCTCCTCGGCTGCCAAGTGATCGTTCCTCACGAGCCACAAGAAGTTTGCGTACTTGTTCAGTGCCTCCGCGCCCTTTGGTTCCACCTTCGTAGCTCTCTTGAAGTAGTCCTCTGCCCTGTTTCAAATGGCATCCACGATTATGATCAAGAATTCTGAGATTTTAGGCAGTTACTTAACATGGGGTCTCATTGAATCAAGTAGCAAATGGAGCTATCAACGTATTATGAAAGATTCTTGAAATTAAGGCTAAACTTTTGAAAATGGCCCCCTCAATGAACCAATTGCAGATGTAAGGGAGGGGCCACCACGGGCGGCTGCGCTTGTTTGGCTGCATCTCGGGTTGTTATAATCACAAGACTACAGCTTTCACTGTTAGATTTTTCAAACACTAGGGCCAGGACAAGCAAGTGCAGCGTTTCAAGAAAATAGCCAAGTTTTCTATGATATTTTCATTTGGTGGGGATCTCACAAGGCTGTTTTCTGTTCACTGATATTCTGATATCATCTCTCACTGATACAAACTGCACCACACATTGTGCTATCACACTATGAATCTCTCATCAACCCCCTCAAAAAATTCACATTTACTTGCACACAACAAGTTCTTCAATTAGTCATCAAGCACACATACCAATCATGCAAAGTTCAAGGATGTAAGAATAGTAAACTATGGAAATATTTTCAACAGACAGCTGCTAACCACTCTATATTGTCTGAAAACAAGAAACTAACATCCAAACACAAGGGTGAAAAGATTATACCTGTCGAGATCCTTGACCACGAGGTACAGGAACTGAGCATAATTTGCTAGCAAAAGTGGATTGTTGGGTTCTTGAGCCAATCCTGTTAGGTATAGAAGCTCCGTTGTGAAGTGACCGGACAGATCGTCAGCCTCAATCTTTGCATCAACAGGAGACACGAATGCTCTTTTCGTTTCTTGATCCAAAGACCCAGCCTGCATCTGGGAAGCCTCCTCCACAACCGAGTCCCACAAGGCTGCTTCCTGTTCCATGGAAGCTTGCCTCGCTTCACCATTAGTCGTAGACGGATTCAACGGTGAGGATACACCATCAGGAGTGATGGTACTGTAATAATTCGACTCGTCAAACCTCCCATCTCCTTCTGTACCACTAGAAACAGGCCTGAATTTTCCACCTCCACCGCCATTGTTACCTCCAACAGAAGCTGTCCTACCACCTGAGGAGGACAGCTTCAATGTCCTAACAATGGACGAATCAAACTTCTGCCGAGAATAGCTCTCATCATCCACCACTGAGACCTCCTCCGTGGTGGAGGCGGCATAGGTTTGAACAGGTGGTGCAGCTGCTAGAGCTGCATTACTGGACATTGAATATACACTGTAATTCGCCAGTAGGATCATCACGTACACCATCAACGTCGGAGTTTGTGAGAAAACGGTCTGAAACAACCACACAAACGAAGCGTGGATCTCCTTCTGCACATTGGCCAAAATCCCTTGCAGATCCTCGTAGAACAGAATGGAACGCATCTGTAAAGTATAGCTATGGAGCTCTCGGATTATAAACACCATAGATGAAAACGCTTTCTTCATCGAGCAATAAGCTGATTCCCCAGCCTCCACAATCCTCCCTTGCCATTGCTTCTTCTTCTTGATAATCCTAAGCGACAATGGAATGCCCACACTATTCACCTTCATCTCAATGTTGGCCGGAATAATCTCATCCCGGTCAAGGAAATCCGGCGGCTCCAACGCATCAAACGGCATCATATTCTCCGAGAACTTCGACTCGGCATTATTTAACCTTGAATCAATATTTTCATCCATTTTTGTACCCCCATGATCGTCATCCTCACTCAGCTGAAATCGGAGGGCTATTTCTCGAATCTTTTTGGAGAATTCTTCGTCAGAGAAGGAATCCAAGCTGGCAGACAGAGATTTTCGTATAATCCGAACATTAGATCTCTTATTACCGCAAGATCGAGATCTGTATAGATTGGAGGGGTGATTGAATAAGCCCGACCTCTCCACGAGGCGGCAGAAGAGAGCTCCGTCACCGCTGAAGAAACTGCACCGCCTCGACGACGGCGAGGAGATGGCGGAGGCCCATGTCTGAGATGAAGACGCCGGCGATTGGAGAACTGGTGGCTGAGACCAGTGCAGTGAATGGGGTACTAATTTCAATCCCATAATTCCACGGGAAAATTAAAAAAAAATCAAGAAAGAGTTGGCCTAAAAAAGGCAGAATCAATCCTCTTCTTTTACCCTGAAAAAGCAAAAATCTTCTCAAATTCTTTGGATTCGGATCAAGGAAAAAAGCAGAAAGCGCAACTTGATCTCCAATCCCTGCAACCAAAAAAAGAACACATGTTAATATACAAGAATCAAAAGCAGCCCACCTCTTATAATCATTTCACACACATATATACTTTATACACCCATTAAAACCGGATCAAGGCAACGCATTTCCACATGAATCTACACGGCACACAAACCAATATCCCCACTACACAAATCTAAAGACTCAACCACAACAAAAACCCAGAAAGCTTCAAGGAAGGCGAAGAACTGAAACTCACCGGAGAGAGCCAAGTACGAGCCCGTACCTCCACTTATCAAGAATGAAAGGAAGGAGTGTGAGGTCTTTAAATATATCCCAAAAAAAATAAAAAACAAATTAAGAAGAAAAAAAATCTTAAGACAGTCCAATAAAGGTGGAAGAAAAAAAAAGTACACTCGCAAGAATCAAACTGTAAATTTATATCGCTACGACTCCTTCGTGGCGGGTCCCTGATTCGACTTTTTTCAGTTCTTTTTTTTTTTTTTTTTTTTTTCTATTTTTGGATTTCTTTTATCGCTTTCGCGGTGTGTGAGTTAATTTATTACTAAACTAGACTTGCACCCGCGCGTTGCGCGAATACATATTATTCAAAATAATGTACAAATGATTTATTAAAAAATATCATGGTATTATTTACTTTATTGAATAATAATTTATATTTCTATTGTATATAAATGACCACATAGAAGAAATTATAGTAGTTTAATTAAAATAATATTATATAGATATTATATAAAAATACATGAAGAACAATAAACTTTCATCACAAATATTTGCATTTACACTACTAACATTTGCCAACTTTACAAAAATAACAGTGCTCACAAATTATAATTTAACTTACAATAATTGTCTGTATTTCTAATTTAATATCTTACACAAAAAATTATGGTGTAATTTCTAAGTTTGTTTATTTTACCAACTTAATGTCTAACATTTATAAAATTATAATTATTAGGTTATATTTGTAAAAATAAATAGATATTATGAATTAAAATGCACTAATTTCTCAAAATAATATTAAACCAAAATTAAAATAATAAAATGAGAATTATGATATTCAAACTACATTGCAAACATATTGTTTTGTTTTTCATTTCAAATAACTTTTACAATTTAGAAACTCTAAAGTTTATTTGCTAAATGATTCAATTAATGCAAAGTTCTAACAATTTTAAATTTAAATTATTTCTGAATATAATTATATTAAATTATTTTTTAATAAAAATAATTTCTAATATTTTTTCAAAAAAGAATCATTTTATTTCAATATGCACATTTATCAATATATTATATAAATTGACATGTTTCAACAATGAAGTAATAATTGTATAAATATAATTAGTTTATTTAATATTTTTATTTATTCACTCTTTTCAAAAAATTGGAGGGAGTTTTCTGGAACTCCTTTAGTATAATATATAGATTATATATTTAAATAATATTCGGAACATTCCTCTTCATTTGTCTAACTTTGCTCCATCAATATATTAATATCTATATATTTGTAGATTTAGATAAATATAATTAAAATTTTACTTTCTTTCCCTCGTGAAATTCTTTTATAAAATGTGAAAATGCATTTCTCACTAAATAATAGACTAAATATTATCATGTTAAATATATTAGTTTATATTCTTATATATTTACATATATCTTTGCATAATTAAATCTCATTATTTAAATAATTTTTTTATAATGTATGTGTTTGAGGATTAGAAAAATATAAAATCACTCAAAACACGAAATGAAAGTAGTTAATATATTACTATTGTTCAATAGGTCATGATTTCGAGTTACAGTAGGTCATTTGAATGAACTTTAATTCATACATTATATATATATATATATAGGGATGAGATCAAATGATAATAAATAAATACATTAAAAATAAGAATGAATCACATCCATTAGATCTAATTAAATAATGGTTGATATCTAATCAAGCAACAATTAAAACGCAATCAAGCAACAAATGAAATACAATCAAGCAACAACTAAAACACAACCAAGCAATATTGTATAGGTACTCAAGCGGCTTTATCATTTTATCATGGGGGGAATGTTTATCACCGGATCCAATCCCTATATATATATATAAAGTTTAATACCCGTGAATTTTATTCTCAATTTATGTATTACAATTTAGGCTGTTAAAAATTAAAGTTACTATCTAACTCAAAACTCTTTGCACCAAAAATCAAGTCTAGTATATTCATAAATATAAGTGTGAGACTATATACTCTATAATTCAACCTTCCAAAAAAATGATCCAACATAATAGAATTATGATCAAGTTTTCACCTAATTTATATTATCGTTTGAAATTCTAAACTAAAATAAAAATAACTCTTATAGAAAGATATTTGTAATTTTGAAAAAAAAAATTTGGCACAAATAATATCCTCTAACTTATTATCTATTGTATACCTATAATTTATTTAGATCAATAAGATATTATCTGAATAATAGATTAAAAAAAATAGGTTATAGGTTGTAGTATTTTATGAATGAGATATATTTGATAATAAGTTAAATATTGTTATATCTCTATATTTATCACTTATTAATCTTGTCACATAATTAAGTGGTTTAAGGATATATATATATATATATATATATATGGATAAAATATAGATGGATTAGATAAAATTTAAAAAGAAAAAAAAAATAAAAAAAATTAATAAAATAATAATATGATGTGATGTTTTTAGGCGGGAAAATGGTATTTTTGTAATTTCTTGAAACATCTTGCTTTTATATATATATAATAGATTGAGTTTATTACTAGAGTCGGTGTCTGAGTCACGTGCAGATTCGTGGCGGAAAGATGAGCCGGCGCGGCTGAGTTCACGGGACCTTTTGAAACCGTTCCGAGCAAATAGGCGGGTGCCATGTGTTGATGCCCACCTTCCGCCATTAATTGAGCTCGGTGTGTGCGTGTTTTTGACCGTGAATTGATCTATCATCTTACCAAACGTGAAATTGGAACTTTCCTTGTAGGTATCTCTGTAAATATCATCGCAGATGACATGTTTGATAATATGCCTTTGAGGGAGAGTGAAGAATCCTGCTAATATTATATTATTATTGCATTCGGTGGAATTTCTCTTGATACATTATTTTCTTCATTTATAGAAATGTAGCAAATATCAACTGATATAAAAGAATTTCCTTTTTGAAACATAATTCATCTTTATTTTCTTTTAGTCATTTCTTTTCCATCATTTAATTTTATCAAATTTGTAATTAAACTCAATTCCTCTAGTGTCCCAATAAATATATATGATTTTTTCATTTTGTAACATATCTATAAGTCATAATTATTGTGTGACAAAAATCATTATATTAACATATACAAAAAGTATATGCGGAATAAACATTAAATAATTCGTCCAAAATCTAAAAATAATGTTTATACCTATTTTGCTACCATTTATTGAAACATCGAGTTTTTTATTGCATTATTTGAAAGGTTGCGATTAATTAAAGCATATAATTTATTTTGGCAGTTAAACATTTATTCAATTCATACAACTAAGGTTTTAAGTTGTATTTAATCGTTTTTATGTATTTATTCAAGTATCTTTATAAATATCTTAACCTTTATATGGAATTTATATTTAATAACGCTGAAATATTATCAATGATTACTATTTCATACATTAATATGTGACTGAACAAATACTCCATTTTATGTATCTATTGAATATCATCAATCATATAAATTTATTATATTTTATATACAAAATATACAAAACAAATGAATCTTTTATGTAAGACTTGCATCCAATATAAATGTCCACAACATTCTATAGAATTCAGGGAAGGGAAAAATACCGAAATACCGTAAATACCTCACAAAAAAATATTGAAATTACCGAGTTTTCGGTATACTGTAATTTTTCGTACCGAAAATTTTCGATACGGTAACGATATACATTTCCCAATATTTACAGTATACTGGTATATACGGTACAATATAATATTTATTTTATTAATTTTTATTTTTATTTTAAAATAAAATATATCAAATAAATACTTAAAACTTAAAAATTAAATATAATAAATAATAAACTAATTCAATCCATTAAACAAAAATATAAAATAATGCAATTATGAAACGGTACCGTATGGCATACCAAAAAACATTGGCGGATCCACGTATGGGCTAGGGGGGGCTCCAGCCCCCCCCCCCGCCGGAATTTTTTTTTATTTTTGTAGTATCGCGATCCGGAATTTTTTCGTTTTTGTAGTATCGCGATCTAGAATTTTTTGGATTAGTCCCCCTCATAAAGAAGAAAAAATTGATGAAAATATGATACGAAGGATTGAAGTCCAGTGGAGACAAAAAAAAAAATTTCAGCCCCCCTCACGGGGATTTTCTGGATCCGCCACTGCCAAAAAATACCGACAAACGGTATGGTAAAGGTATGCCATACCGAAAAAATAGTATACCGAACTTCGGTATACCGAAAATCTCAGTACGATAACGGTATCAATTTTTTATACCTTAAATTTCGATAAAGTATACGGTATGATGAAAAAATTTCGGTATATCTTACCGACCCAACCCTAAGAATTATTGAATAAATTGATGCCGAATATCTGAATCGATTTCTAAATATTGAAGGTATTATGAACTTTTTTAACTAAATCACTCTACAAGATGAAAACAACGTTTGGTTTAGAATGTTGAAGATAATAACCTAAGCAAGGTCGAAAATAGAGTTTGATCGTTGTGGCGATCGATCCTGATTCCAATAATATCAATGCTATATAATTTTATATTTTTAAATAATATACATATATATATAAAAAAATCCTGTGGGGCTGGCACAGTGGCACCCCCTAACCCCTGGACTTAGGGGTGGACACCGTTCGATTTGGCAGGTTTGAAGGTCGAAGTTTGGACCAAATCAAATAATACGGTTTGAAAAATTCTCAAATCAAACCAGCCAACTTATTTTCTCAAACCAAACCAAATAAAACGGTTTGGTTCGACCGGTTTACCGGTATGGAACATGACTTTAACGAGAAAAGTCAAAACATAAAAAAATTTCTACATATAACAATAATTTATTTGAGAAATCTAAAATAAATAAATAAATAGTGGTACTCATCGTCAAAGTACGAGATATCATAATAGAAAAACAAATAATTTATGACATCAAAATATAAGTTCATATCTCATTCTCAAACATAATAGTTCGTAAAATGTCAAATTATTATGATGCGATAACGGTGAAGTTGACAAACGCTTGAATGAAATTATGTGATTGTAATATTAGATAGTTTAAGGTTTATTTTAGATTTCAATAAATAAATAAAAATGTAGGAGAAAAAAAAAATTATAGGAATATGATTTTGCACAATATAAGATTTGGATTTTTACCGAGAAGATAATAAGGGTAAAAAGAGAAACGTTTGAATGAAATTATGAGATTGTAATATTGGATACTTTAGAGTTATTATATGATGTTGCACAGTGTGGATTCGAACTTATACATTTTAAAATCTAAACTCTAGCTTGAATCTCTATACTAAATGTACTATATTAATAGTTTTAGTATAATATATAATTAAATATTTATTTTTACTATAAACGATCCGGTTCGGTCCAAACGGCCAGTTTCTACACTTAAATCATGGACCAAACCAAAAATACGGTTTGAGATTTACGGTTTGGCCGGTCGATCAACTAATTTGCCAAACCGGCCAAATCATTTCGATTTGGCCCAAACCGTGTACACCCCCTACCTCGACTTAGATCTGCCACTGCATAGGAACTTTAATCAAAGGAAATAAAATTCCAACATAAATTGTTAATGATTTTTAAAAAGTTGAAGGTCCAAAGTCTAATATATAATAGTCCAATAATTAAAATTTATGAACAAGAAAAAAATTTTAGAAGTAAAATATTTTGTGCTGTCAGTGACATAATTTATGAGTCTAATAAAAATTTAGAATGCAACTTGTAATATTGAACTAATTAATGTTAAAACTGTATAATTGCCAGTAAATTTTAACTTTAAGCGACAAGTCAAAGGCATGAGATCCCCTGTCCCATTTTTTGTGTTTCATTCCCTATTTCACTATTAAAATTATTAATTTTTATTTAATATTTTTTTATAATCTTAATTTAATATGATTTGGATTAATTTTATAAGTTTAACTATAGGGTTCATTCCACCTAATTAGGGTATATAATATTTTTTAGTAATTATTTTTTAATTTTTGATTAAAATTTGATTATTAAAATTAATTAATTTATAACTATAATTTGTGTTCTTATAAAATTTTAATTTTTATTCTTATAAATCAATTAGATTATATTGTATTATACATGATTTTTATTTTTGTAAAAATATTATTTAAAATTAATAATCAAGCTAACGGAACACCAAGTTGAACACCAATGTGGAACAGAGGATTTGAAGCCGACAAATCTAGGTGCGATCATGGGGATAAAACATTTTTATATGAAAATATGATTATTTTAGTTTATCATATATACTATTAATATTATTTTTCCTGAAATATATAGAGTATCTAATTAAAATTTATGGTTACTGAATTTAGAAGATAATATTTGTTCAGCGACAAGATATGGTTATTTTACGAAAATATTCCCCTTTTTGTCTCAACTCAATTGTTGGTTGGTGCCAACTTTTTCCAAAAAACAAAATTATATTTAGCCATTATCAATTTCCCATGTGAGGCAGAAGCCCACTCCAAACTTATTATTATTATTATGAATATTCTATTATCATCGTATCACTTTATAAATTATAAAATGTGAGATTTTATTTTAATGTTGATATAATCATGAGTTTATAAACTTTATTTTTAAAATTTATTGTACCCCAAACTCTCTTCCACTTTTGAAAAGAAATTTGATTGATGGTGTTTTGTTTTGTTTTTTTTTTATTTTATTGCTGGAATATAATTAAGGTACAGTTATATGTGCCTTATAATTATATGGTTTTTAAAAGTAAGGAAATGATTTTACTTTACTAACCACATTCTATGTTTGCCTTTTTTTTAAATTTTTTTTATTTATTTAAAGAATTTTTCGCAGCGTTGTATCATAATTCATAAATGTACTCTATATAATTAAATCTATAGTATTGATAAATTTCGGATGTATAGCTTATTAGCAGGGGCGGATCAACCTTATATCATGGGGTATATTTGTACATTAATTTTTTATATATAAATATATATATATATATATTAGATATTATTTATACATAACTTTATGTAATGTATTTCCAATTTATTTATTTTTATATATTGTACTTTAATTTTAAATTTCTATACACGTCACCACCTACTAATGATAATATGTTGTATAGATCTTTGGTAGACATACCCGTGTATAATCATTATAAGAATCTTTGTTTTGTGCCAAAAATATATTTTATTATGATGTATATATATATGTAGTATGCATACAAAATGAAATCTTTACATAACCAAAAGTCAAAAGTCCATGATTAAATTATTATTAACGCTACCAGTGTAATTTAATGAATACTTATTGCATAAGTAGGATGTATAAACTATATGAAAACTTTAAATATTCAGAAATGATCATCATGTGCATAGCCATCGATATTTTATATTTATTGTATAAATATTCCATCGGTTATCTTCAATGCCGTTACAGCGATGGCGACGCTTCCCAATCCTTTTTTTTTTTGGGTCCATTTTATATGTAATGTATATTGAAATATCATAATGATTTCGAAAATGTGAGTTTGATTAGTAATCTATAATTTTGACTTTTGGGACAATAGATTTTGGCAAAACTTGTATGAGATGTATTTATATTTTTTTTAGAATATGTAAAGCTATTCATATATTTTAATTAAATTTTTTAACAAATAATGTATTTATGTTCATTAAATGATGTGTTTTTCTTCAATAAATTATATACTCCATCCGTTCCGCCAGATTAATCCATTTTTCTATTTTCGTCTGTCCCGCCAGATTAGTGTCATTTCCTAAAATGAAAAAATATCTCATCACATCAATAAAATATTAATTTCACTACACACATAAACATTGATTATTATGCGAAACTAAAATGGAGGACTTAATGTAATGGGACGAATGGAGTTTTTAGTAAATGATACATACATGGATTTTATGGGATTCGTCTCACACAAGTTTTTCGAGACACCTCATCTCATAAATTTCAAAACATATGCTTTATAAAAAACAATATTACTTTAATTTGTTACAATATAACAGATGGATAAATCATGCAAAAGGGGTTATATTTTCTCTAATGAGGGTGCACTAGTAGTATTTAAAGACTTAAAAAGGTTTTATTTCACTGTTTTTTTCTTTCTTTTTTTTTTTTTCCATTTCGATAATAAAAAATCGATCTAAAAATATTTCATTCAAAAATTTTACACCAAATATTTACCATTGGAATGCCTCAACGAGATGGGCTCGTGGTTGGGGAACTTAGGCCCCATTTTCCCAAGTTTGTTTATCAGAATCTTAGCCTAATAAATGTAAATGTGTTGGCCAGAATATAAAAATATATAATTTTGTTAATTATTTTATAATATTATGAAATAAAAATTATGTGTTTAACTTGAGCATAGTCGGTTGCAAATGTAGTATAAAGTTATAGTTCAAAAAACAGTGAAGATGGTATTTATAGTCAGTCCCACCTTATAATATTTCCTCCACATAAGTGTTTTGACCATCTTCCTATGCTGTTAAAAATGTCCACCACTTAAGTTCTCAATGCATTTTTTTTAGAGTGAAAAATTCAAAATACCCATTTAGACTATTGACATATCAAAAATACCCACTTTCTATAACTCATAAAAAATACTAAAAAGTACAATTTTTTGTCAAAATCAGACATTCAGGTGTCCTTTTTTATAACAAAAATGAATTTTGAATATAAAATCCCATTTAAAAATAACCCGATTCAGACCTGAAACCGACCCCATTTTTAATTTTTTTTTTTAAAAAATATGGTCGGTTCCAGGTCTGAATCGGGTCGGTTCCGGACCCGATTCAGACCTGGAACAGAAACCATTAAAAAAGGACACCTTTTGGCAGAAAATTGTACTTTTGAGTATTTTTGATATGTATTATAAGAAATGGGTATTTTTGTGATGTGTTTTATAAAAATGGGTATTTAAAAATATTTCTAATTTTTTTTAATCCTCTTCCCACCTTCGTGATTGTTGTCGGATGTAAGTAGGAACCCCTAGTTAAGATTTTTTCATTTTTATAATGTAATGATCCGAATTTTTTATGAAATAATTTTCTTGGCGAATAATTTTCCATCTATACTCAATTTTATATAGAGTATTCCTTAACAAATTCCTAGGTCCACCACTAGCTATCGATTTGAACTTGATGATCTAGAATTGGAACAAGAACCAAAACTGTCGGATTCTGGGATTGCCTCCTGCATGTTCACCCACATATTTTGTGAGATCCCTCCAAGCCCAATGAAAGTGAAGAAGTTATATAATAAGCAATTACCTATTCATATTGTTTTGAGATATGATTGTCCTTGATAAATATGGAACCATAAACAATCTTGCATGCCAGGGTCGCTCGGACGCTCACCCAATTCCAAGGTGTACGCCATGCCTCATGCAAGGGCAACCCGGCTACTAATAACTGGATTCCTCATCCTTGAAATAAGGTAAAAATCAACTTTCTCAATATTCCCAACAAAAATGCCTTTGTTGGTTTGATTATTTATGGGGTTATGCTAGCATTGAATCTGGAGAGGAAATATTTTGTATATTTTGAATGATTAACTCAATAATTTGATGCTAGGAGTTACAAATATATAAATGATTACCACTCAAATAAATGACCACTAACTATAATACTAAATGACTCATAATAAAAATAAGATCATGGGATAATGGAAATTAACTAGGCAAATGTAACAACACAAAGTTGTAACAACATTGACAATATTAACAACACATTAACTATTCTAACACTCCCCCTTAATGTGTTGTCGGATTCCAAGTGCAGATAGAAGTTGTTGAAACCTTAGTAGGTGGTGCTTCAAGTATCTTATTGGCGTTTCACATTCTCCACTTTCATTTCTTCATTTTGGTGGGGCATTATTGCTTTTTCCAAGACTTTTTGCTTTATGCCATCAACATCGTGTGTCTCCTTTGTTCGCATGCCAAAGGTTCGAGGACGTACGAAATTGCAACGCATGCCAAAGGTTCGAGGTCACTTCACAAAGTCATGCAAAACCACTCCACACAACGATCACGGCGTGGCCCTTCATAACTTGGGGGGATGGATATAGTAGGTAAACTTCCCTGCAGAATAGGTCAGAAAGAATACGTGCTCGTGGCAATCGACTACTTCACCAAAAGGGTTGAAGCCGAAGCCATTACACAAAGGTCAGGGAAAGAGAGGTTGTCAAGTTTCTGTGGACCCACATCCTGTGTAGATTCGGAGTACCGAAAGAAATACGAATAGATAATGGCACACAATTTACCGGCCAACACGTGAAGGACTTTTGCAGTCAGTACAACATCAAATTAATATTCTTTACTCCAAGATATCCAAAAGCGAACGACCAGACTGTGTCAACAAACAAGATTATTATGACAACCATGAAGAAAAGGCTAGGGGTAATATTTTAATATAACATAATAATTTTAATTTATTTTTAAAAAGGGGCTTTCAGGAGAAAAAATGTGGCTGCATTTAGAATTACATCTCGCCAAATCTGGGATCGCCTCGTGTGCCCATGCCTGCAAAATAATTTAAATGTTGTTACAATAATAATCAAATTTTTATATATATGAATAAAATTTATAAATAATTACCTCAATCATCCAAAGAGACAGTATGTGTTGCGGCTGCTAGATAACAGGCCCAATTAGAATACCCAGATAAGCCCAATCGCACTTAAGTAGATCGGACCATGGACTGGCCCGAGCCACCTCAAAGGAGATAACGATAAAAATAGTTCGCAGCAAGGAAGGAACTTAACTCAAATATGTCAATTGAAGTTGCCCGACCCAAAAAGTAGCTCAGTAGAAGAAAATACCTCCTTTATAAGTGTAACTTTATAGCTACTTAGATTATTTGAGCATGGCTAATACAATTTGACACCTTTTTTAAATTTCTCTAAAAACATAATACACAAAACTTTTGTTATTAATAAAAACCCTTTTTTAAATTGATTGATTTGTCCAACAAGTTACAATATAACTTTACTAATAATATTAATATGTGATGATGACTTGATAAGAAGCTAACCAATTCAACAATAACTTAATGAATAGGATAAGAGCCAGATTAGCTTTTCAATAATTCAGTATTAAATTCTCTAACTTTCAACATTGGTTCATTTGTGACCTTTAATTTCCAAAATATCCTATTATATTCTCATTTAAAGATTATATTTTTATTAGTTCTTCAAAAGTAAATAGAATAATAAATATTTAAAATTAAGGCCTAAAATCAATCAAATAAATAAAAGTAAACATAAAATTTTTAAAATAAGAAAATCATAATATAAACAGACAATTAATATTTGCCAAAAAAAAAAGTTGAGATTCTATAATAAATAAAAATTTTAAATAAATTTGACAAAGCTGTAAATTTATAAAAAAAAAAATTAAAACTTGAAAATAAAATATTTAAAAAATTGACACGCATCCTTAAGATTGCAAATTTGAAAACAAAATGCATATGCTTTGCATTATCAAGGTCTACAAGAAACGAAAATAGATTTCATTGAAAAACTTGGTTCTTTAGTTAACAGGTTGAGGATTTGTATTGTTGGGAAGATTTAATTTATTTTAAAATTATCAATTTACTTTTATAAAAAAAATTAAAATGTTTTATTATTACCATAAATATTAAATTTTTATTTAAATTTGCATTTTTGTTTAACACATTTATTTTCTATTTATGCGTGTTTGTTTACTTTAATTCTATATTTTATTTCAAAATATTTAATATTTTGTTTTAAGAATATTAAAAACTGTGGAGATATATATTTTTAATAAGGATATAACAATAAACGATGCTATTCAAATACTCCCTCCGTCCCATATGAATTATCGACTTTACTTTTGGCACAATAACTAATGCGAGTAGAGATAGAGAAAATTAATATTTTATTAGTGAATGAGTATTATATTTCTATTTTAAGTAAGTGGACAATTAAATGAGACGGAAAAAAAGGAAAGGTGGACAATTGAAGTGGGACGGAGGGAGTAATTATTTATAACATATACACGTCAGCATCTCCAGAACCTTCCCTTGGGTTTTTTCCTATATATATGAAGGAGATGATTGTTATTATTCAGGTATGAGGAGTTTACAAGTTCTCAAGCGATAAACACCGAGAAAGAGAGGGAGAGAGAGAGAGAGGGCGCGCAATTTGCCGATTTATCGAAACGCCGTTGACAGTTTGAGGTCAGTTAGAACTTGAAATTATGTATTGGATTATCTTTTTTTCCAATCTGCATTTTTTTATTATAATATTTTTGTCCAATCGATATTTTTTCCTTTCTTCTGCTTTCGACTTGCAATTTAATCGTGCGGTTTATTTTGCGGAATTAAATTTGAATTCGTTTGGTTCAAATTAGGTTTTTTAATAGAAAGATGGTATCCAATGAAATTATGAAGCTGCTGCTAATTTCGAACCTTTGAGAAATTATCGTTTCATACTCATCGAATCAAATCTAATATTGATTTGACTTTATGTTTGTGCATGCAGATGTCATACTCGAGGAGATCAAGGTGCGTGCTAAAAATCGTAGTTTCTGATATTAATATAGCCCGTAATTTGATGATCCGGTGTGGAATTCGTAATAATTTTTGGCTCATTTAGGTACTCTACCTCTCCTTCACCTTACAACAAGCGCTACAGTAGGTCTGTCTCAAGGTCTGTGTCAAGAAGTAGGTCAAGGTTAGTTTGTATACGTCTATTAATGTTGCTCGTATGCATAAACTTCTTCGGCTTCTCGTTGAAAGAGATCGCCTAATTGAATCTCATGCGCAGGAGTCGCGATTCCAGTGATGTTGAGAATCCTGGAAATAATCTCTATGTGACCGGACTTTCAGCACGAGTGACAAGGAGAGACCTCGAGAAGCATTTTTCATCCGAGGGAAAGGTACACGCTGAGATCTTTGTACCTCTGTCGATTTCTTTTGGTAGAATGTTAGTTTTCCTAGTTTCTTTGTTGGCATTTATGGGAATTGGTATTGACTGCCGATGTTTAATGTTGTATTTGACAAATAATTTTGGTGTCAAGGTCGAAGATATTCATCTTGTTGTTGATCCATGGACGAGGGAATCTCGTGGGTTTGGTTTCGTGACCATGTCGAGTCTGGAAGAGGCTGACCGGTGCATCAGGTACTTGGACCGCTCTGTCCTTGAAGGCAGGGTAATAACTGTGGAGAAGGTGAACATCTGTGCATTTTTTATCTGTATTCTCTCATTGTATGATCATTTTTAGGTATCACGTTGGATTATATATTTCTATGAGCTTGAAAACCGATCTGTCTTCTTCCTGAAGCTTCTTTGGCAACAGGGTAGCTGTGTGTAGCAGCTCTTCACCAAACTAACCAATCAAATCAAATATGCATCAGCAAATAGAGGGTTGTATGCACTGCATTTCTCCCTTTTTTCCCCATGCTTCAACATTATCTCTATCTTTTGCTCACTACTATTGTCATAATCTACAGATTTTTGTTGGATTTATTGACAGAAGGGACTGAATATGTGTTTATTTCTCAGGCTAGAAGACGTAGGGGACGAACACCTACTCCGGGAAGGTATCTTGGGCTAAAAACAGTTCATGGTGAGATGCTCTGGACTTTGTGATTTTCCATTGCTTAAAGCTACAACATATATGTATGTGGAATCACTAAGCATTTGATTGCTTATGTAGTGAGTCGGCGTTCTCCTAGCTACTCGAACTCGCCTTATTCAAGAAGCCGTTCACCTCGTTATTCATCTGAAAGGGACAGGAGCCGCAGCAGATCATACTCTCACTATTACCGTAGTCGCTGCAGATCTTACTCTAGAGGGAGGTCGTATTCTCCATATTACATCCGCAGGATGTCTTACTCCAGATCGCGGTTGCGGTCATACAGCAGGTCTCCCGTAAGCAGGCGTGACCGGTCATACTCCCCATACTATAGATATCGCTCGCATTATGACCGTAGTCCCAGAAGGTGCTACAGCCTACAGATCAAGAGACCACTCTCCTGATGATGGCTACTATGGAAGAAGCCGATACAGGAGCATTTCTTCTAGTGACGACGGTTATTATGGAAGAAACAGACGCAGGAGTATTTCACCTAGATATAGACGGTCTTCTAGGAGGAGTGATGTTGGAAAATTTAGTCAAAAGTAGGTGTGTTTGGTGTGGCTCAATT
>JAPKLW010000148.1:528744-550923 GCA_026898455.1 Plectranthus barbatus
ATGATTAGTTTGAATTTCTCACTTCATTCAACATAATAATATTATAATTATAAACGATACAATATTATCCATATTTGTAATAATCTTCAGGATTATCACAAGATCAAACATTCTGAAAAATAATCATTCTTGGGGAGTTGATGTGGGTAAATGAATACGAGTAACAAACCTCATTAAGTTTATCTAATGTACCCACTAATTATTTATGCAACACAAGTTCATTATTCTTATACTGGAGGATGATGAATATTTCAAGTATCAAAATATCTTACGATCTTCCGATGTATGCAAGAGAATATAAATCATACTCCTTTTGTAATTCTCAAAAGAAAACATCATCTATGAGTGGTTTAGAAAATTATTAAAACTGATAAGAAATGTCAATACCACAATAGAGAACAAAATAAGGAGTACCAGATCTATAATTATCAAGATCAAATAAATATTCCTTTATTCACTTAGACCACCAATGTCATACTTGGTTTCTTATAGATATACCAAGATTTGTATACCTTGAAGATAACAAATAATGTACTTATTTCAATGTCTCTTTGTAAGAGAAGTACAAAGTCTTGCTAGCAAGATATTTTTGAATATTGTATCAGGCCTGATAAAATATAGTGTACAAAAGACACTTAAATTGAGAACTTCTGGTCCAAAAATATCATGTTATCTTCTTTAAGTCTAAATGAGACGTTATCCACTTCTGGGGATCAAATGACATTGGTGTTCTGAATAGATATAATAGATCTCTCTAGAACACTAACACATTGACTGGTGTTATAAATAATAATAACTCTTTCGAGGGATTTTCGATCTGCAGGTCGACATCGTACTTGGTTTTGTCCAAGTCTTTTTATTTCATACTCCGTCTTTAGGCATGAATTTATTTTCAAGTTAATAAATTCCTTCTTCAAGAGGAAATTATACAGTGATCTCATCACTATATATGTTGCGATCTATTTTCTATAAAATCCATCGGGGATTTAATATAACTATTATCGTACAATAACTCATATCAATATATGATCATGGAATTTAGTAACTGCACATATAAATTTATATTTTGTGCCATAAAAATCAAGTAGCGGAACATTATGCCATTCAAATAGGAGAGTAATTTATCAAGTATGGGTCTCTGCGAAAAACCCTTGAGATCTTTATCTCGCTTTATATTTTACCACCTCATAGTAATCATTATATCCTGCAGGGATAATATTCATGAGCGAGTTAATCTCTATTCCAATTGCTCATTTTTACATTTTTGGCTAATCATAATGCTTCTAGAATTTAAGCTCTGGATCCAGATTGGAGCAATTGTGGAATAAGTATGTTGTCGACAACTCTAAAGTTAATTATCTTCTCCTTTATATATAATACTCATGGCATTAACTAAATTTTATCATTTCCCATAATGTTTTGATTTATTTGTTCCGCAATCCCAATAATATAATTATTTAGTGCACGTGCTAATGTATTGGGATTCTTGTCTTCAGGACAATCCTCTTCAAGAGGTCACCTATTCCTCTTCAGGGGTCACTGGAGTGTTATTTATATATTTGATTTTATTGACCGCGGATTTTTAATTTATGCACCAATAGGTATCTCAAACTTCTGGTATGAGGTCTCTAATACTTCTGGTATTAAGGAGTTTCATTTATTTGGTCCATTAGGGTCTTTGATTGTTTATGGTGCATAAGTTTAATCACTCCACTATATAATATAGATGCATTTATAAATGCATATGGCAGATTACTTGCTAAACATTGCAAGTTTTGATTCATTCATGTGTGGCTTTAACTATGAAGATCTTTTTATTCTTTTACATTTTTCGGCATTCCATTATCTTTGGGCTTATATCTCCCCCTAATGCCGACAAATGATCTTCTTTATATTTACAGTCAACGTACTCTATGTGGGCTGCTAGGGTTATTTATAGACGGAGATTTTGTACAACGTATATTTTAATTTATATTACGTTGAGACCCATAGAGTCATATTTTTGGTGGTGGTATACAAATATAGACTGTAATAAATTGATTCGCAGATGAGAAATGATTATTTATTTACCACACTATTACATGGGGGTAGTCACAATATGCAGCTGGTCGGATTTAAAGGAATAATGACCATGAATTTTAAAGCGACCCTAATATTTGATAAATTGGTCAAAATATATCTTCTGAAAGATAAATTTTTATTTGTATGTGATATCACATTATGATAATCCGACACATTATAGTATTATGCCCAATATGATCCAAAATACTCATGCCATAAATAAAAGATTATGGATCATTCATTTTGACGCAACTTTATAATAAGATCAATAATTTAATTGAAAACAGTTTAATTCAAACAAAATGAGAGTAACAATAATAACAATGAAAATTAATCATTTTCAACATATAGAATATAAACACAATGCACTGCCTAGATACGCAAGCTAATTTATGAAAGAATTAGTTTAATATTTCTTTCCAAAATCAAGAGCTCCGTTCTTAGCATACTATCACCATAACTATTGAAAATTAGATTTGCTTCAGGCAAACTAATATGGTCATTACGGAATTTCAATATCATTATTATACTTATGATTTTGACCATTTCATTTATCAACCTTATGTATAAGATAAACTTCTGTGTAACGCTAATTATAGAGTCTTACCAAATATTTTCCAATAACATAAACTTTTAACGAAATTTTATTTTCCAAAATAATTTCACTTAACAAGAAAACGTATTTCCTTATAATATCAAACCAAATTCTTGAAACATAATTACTGAAATTCGTATATGCCATAGATAAAGATAACCGAGGCTAAATATGCAAAATAATGAAAAATAGACTGAAACATTGATTAAAAATCCATGCTTCGCTTATATATTCATGCAAACTGAATGACGCAACGAAACCGAAAGAATTCCTGAAGCCATAATAATAGCTGAAGTCATAATAATATAGCTGCGCTGATTCAGTTTTAATTTTAATTTTTTTTTAAATAATATTTTATGGCAGAAACTTAATCTAAACCATCCTGAAGATTAAAATATTAATCACAACACTGAAACCTAAATTAGATGTCATAATTCTACAGCCGTAATTAAATAACCATGCAGGGGTAAAAAGTCGATTGCATGAATCAATTATAGGCAGAAACATTGACTCTAGTGGCGCAAATATGTATGCACTTATCCAAACATAAATTGTGCAAAAAATAATTCAAAAGAGAATAATTGACGCAAATTTAAAAAAAATAATTTTTCAATCCCAAAAATTGATTACAGAGGCCATGAATCAAAAATTAAAAAAAACGAATTCAAAGATTCAACCAAATAAATAATCAGATCTCAGAAATCATCAATAGAGTGGAACTTATACCACTTGTTAGAAATTTAAATTCTCCAATTAATTAGGGTTTAAAGTAATTACCTTGCAGGGAAGACATGATTCTTCCCTAGGGCATACACACCAAAACTTCTCAGTTGATTAGAGCTTCGTGCTGATAACGTGTTGTAAATCGAATCCTTCTTGTATCACAGATAAGCAACGATATAGAGAAAATAATAGAGAGGACACGATGAAGAGAAAATAGAGAATATTATTATTCATTGATGTGTAGAGAATTACAATATGTTGTCCTATATATAAGGATGAAATCATATCTTCTATAGAAATCTAGAAAGATATGTATATATCTCTAAAGTATATCTTAAGTAATGTCCACCAAATAAATATATTTATAACAATATATATATACTTCAAGTATTTTATTACTTCTCCAAAAAGTATGTGCATCTAATCACCTACTATATCAAATATATCCTTTTAATTTATTGTATAGAGTTCCAACAATTGTGGATATGCGATTTGTCAAAAAAAAAAATGATACATTAGAATAAATAAAATTTAATTATATCAACTACTTAATTAGTATGAGTATTTTAATCAACAAATGATATTATAAGTGTTGAACACGTGACATTTTAAAATTTAAATACTATGCTACTATGCATACCATTCTATGAATTATATGTATGGAAAACTTTCTTCATAGTGTATGTTACTGTAACAAAAAAATGATATTAAGATTTTGCTGATGCGTAACAAAGTATTGTTTTAAAATTAAAGAAATGGTTTGAAATAGTGCTCATCAAAGAATTCAATGTTTGTAAAACGTAAAAGAGAAACCAATGTTTCATAAAAATAAAAGAGAAATTCCAATTCACAAGAAACGCAAGACGAGTTTAATTGAGATCTCACAGTCGAATTTAAATATAATATTAAAAATGATAAATATAGGAATTAACTGATAATAGTGCGACACGTTTGGCAGTGTGGGTGGTGTAGTGTAGAGGCAAAAGGCGCACATTTTTACGAGAAATCTCCAACACTTCATGTGAGCATGGGGATTGATGCAGTTTGTTTCCCCATAATTCACGTGTATGAAGGAGACTGATTTGCCGTTTGATAATTGTGGTAATTAATGTTTCTTTCATTAAGTAACCAAAAATTAGCATATGTTACTAAGAATTATATTGACATAAGCATGTAGTTCGCCGCAGGCATCAATTAATCTAATCTCGCCGAAAGAAATGTTTAACCAACTTATTTGTCAAACATGGTTAGGTCAATCAACTTAGCAAATCTCTTATAATTGTGTTTGACGATATTTTATTTGTGATCAAGAGGTTATGATTTCAAAATTTGCAGGAATATTTGATAATCTACTAAAATAATAAAGCAAAATAATAATTTTAAAAAACCCAACAGTTTCAGCATTTATTTTTTGAATAGTTAGTATTAATAAAATATTTTATTTTTCACTAAAATATGTATGTTTTTCATATTTATTTAACAAGCAAATAAATAAAAAAAGAACATCACTAGATTTTGTCATTATATATATTTAATTTTTTATTTTATATATAAGTTTGAAACTTTTATAGTCTAATATCTTCTGATCACGTTTTAATATAATAAGATATAAAATATTATTAAAATTTTGAATTGAACTGAAAATATAGGTACACGCCATGATGTAGGCTACATACTTTCGTGCAGCACACGAGTGGAACTAGTAGAGTAAGTTTAAATAAACACATTTCTATTTAATGTGTAAAATGTTACATCCATAATTGGTTCACTGTCAATATTGTAACAAACAATGCATAAATGCATGCAAATGTGCAGAGATTTTCTGTTAATATTTCTCAAGAGTAGCATGAAACCAAGCCACAGGTACAACCTGATGAATATATATGCATCTGATCTGAGCGCCACAGTTTCAAATATCTGCCAATAAATTATACAAAATTCACAGATACAACCTGACAGTGATGAAATGCAGTATGAAACTCTGAAATCAACTATGTGAGTTGTGAGTGTGCGTATGAAGAAACAAACATCAAGCTGTCACTGGCTTCAGTCCCAAACACATTAACTCCTGCATATCTTTCAACACCATTGGCAGAGTGGGAGCGAGTGGAAGAAGAGCTAGTGGTGGACTTCTCTTTGAATTCGCGTCGAATCTCCCACAATTTCTCGGCACACTGTCTCATCGAAGGCCTTGATAGTCTTGATGGTGCAAGGCAATGACGAGCAAGTTTGAGAACTCTCTCTACAGCCTGTATCGATGCAACGCTCCTGCGCAGTCTTGGATCCATTGCCACCACAACTTCTCCCTCTCTCAGTCTCCTCAGAGCCTGCACACGAAACCACTCTTTATATCTGCAATGAAACTAAATACTAGTTTTCAGAAGAAAAAAAAAGGCATGTTCATGCTCACAATCCACTCACCCATCTTATGGTAACTCTCTCATCCAAGCCTCTGTTTGATTCGATAGGATCCCTTCCCGTCATGATCTCAACAAGCAATACACCGAATGAGTAGACATCGCTCTTTTCAGTAAGCTGGTATGTCCGCAGATATTCAGGATCCAAGTAGCCAGCAGTTCCTTTGATCTGAGTTGAAATGTGAGTGGCACCGGGATCTTCTGCAGCAATACGCGCAAATCCAAAATCGGCCACTTTTGCTCTGAGCTTTTCTGTGATGAGTATGTTCGATGCTTTGATGTCTCTATGGATAATAGGAGGGTCTGTAAATAGATGACACAATAATCCTTTAGGCTAATCAACTGAAACATATGTGGGAAATGTATACATATTCATGTAAAGATCCCCACTTCTCCCTACAATACCGGCTTACGGGGATCCCATCCCCTCACGCACAGCATGGAGCTTCACGGGGATCCCATCATCGGGATAAGTCAGGTCCCATTATCGGGATACATCAAGTCCTATCATAGGACAAATCGGGTCCCACATCTAACCGAACCTGGCTCTGATACCATGTAAAGATTCCCACTTCTCCCTACAAAACCGGCTTGTAAAGAGATGGGACCTCCACTATTATATAGTGGTATACTCCAAGGTCCATGGCCGATGTGGGACATTCAACAATTCATTCATGATGTTTACCTGAATAAGTGTGGAGGTAAGTAATGCCATGAGCTACATCGATTGCAATATCCAAGCGCTCTCCGATTTCAAGCTCATTTGCACGAGTTCCTGCATCCGGATTAAGTTCAATAAAATCCTTCCATTGAGTTAACACAACTATATTCAAAACTTTGTTCTACTACACTAGGTTTGTAATAACAGACTACATCTCATCTATGGGGTTAATGGAAATGTTTAATGGCCTACCATCCAAATGTTCACGAAGGGTGCCATTGCTGACATATTCAACCACAATAAGGCGTTCATTTCCGTGCTCAAGAAACCCGTAAAACCTTACCAAACTCATGTGCTCGATCTTTGATAAGGCTAGGATCTCATTCTTGAACTCTGCTGACAAGCGTTGATCATAGGTTTCCTGCTCACAAGGAAGTCCATTGAGAGAGAGAGAGAGAGGGTGCATAAAAATATTTCAATTCTCAGCTTCATAGCACATCTTACCCTCTTTGCACGCTTTACCGCAACAATGGTGCCATTGTTTAATTTCCCTCTGTACACAGTCCCAAAACCCCCTTCACCTATTTGGTTATCAGGGGAGAAATTTCCTGTTGCCTTGTAGATTTCTTCAAAAGCTAAGCTGTTTCTCGACCTTCCAGGGTCAACCTCTGGAGATGCTGATGCATTATAACCGGGACGCTTAGATCTTGATGCCCTCCTACTATCACGAGCAGTAGAATTACTCTTGAAACCTGCACATTACAAAACTCAAATTTTTGATAAGAATAAAGAAAAACTTACAAGTCAACACAAGTAAGATCAAGGCTGATGAAAACTCATTAGCTTACTAGGACTCTCATCAGCTTGATAATAGTGCCTTGTTTCAGGCTGAACTTGATCTTGACTGGACCTGGGATCAGTTTTCCTGCGTTGAAACAAAATCAAGGAAAAGATTCCTCTAACCTTCTTTGCAGCATCAGTGATGTACCTCAAGGCTGGATTCTTGGACTTGTGACAGTATTTCTGAGTTTCGATTCGAGTCTCCTTTGGTGATCGAACTGGTGTCGTTCGATCACCACCGGAGTTGGTGTTCAGCCTTCTGATATGACCAGGGCGGATGATCAGAGGACTTTCTGGTTTCTTCATCTGCTGGGCTGGTTGCCTGTATCTAATAGCAGGTTTGACTTCATTATCTGCTAATCCTAAAATTATCCTGGTAGCCGAAGACATTTTGCAATTTATTTTTGTAGTTGGTTTGCCATAGGTGAATGATTCAACACCTGGTTGGTCTGACTGGGTAAACTCCAGCAATTGAAAGTGACAATAGTTTCTGAAACTTGAATTTTAAAATATTGAACAACAGTAGTTGCCTGAAAAATTCAACTTCTGGTGCAAGCCACAGAGCATATTAGTTTGATGGTACGAAAAGCAGTAGAAAATGAGCAGAAAACTTCGACAAAAAATGGAATTATGGCTATTCTTGAATTGTTCGAATATCTCAGATGAGATTAGACTGACCCTTTGCATGTCAGAAATAGCCATAGTTTCTGTTACTTACAATGTGAGGGTGCTCAAGAGTCAGCGGTTATACACCAAATATGAACAACAATCTACCTACAGCAAAATGTATTCATTTCCTGATCCTACGAGTCTTCCAGAACTATAAGGCCGAACAAACAGAAGTTGTCGAAGACGATGACTGCTAGTCAGTAGTTTCATCAAAATTGACCCTCTCTCCAGTAGAGTAGACATTGTAGAATAATGCTGCAGAGAGATACAGGAATGCAGTGAGCAACAAAAATCCCTTGAAGGAGCCCACTAGTTCCACGAAAAAACCAGCCCCAACTGTTCCAATAATAGCAGCAAGGGTTCCAGCGGTGTTTGACAAACCTATACAGAATATAAACAGATGCAAATATCAATGATAAACTTCCTAGCAAACAAGATATTGTTTAATGTGTGGTATGTCAACCTGTCCACTGCACTTCCAATTCCTTTCTAAAAAAAAAAAGAAAAAAGAAAAACTGCCTTTCTTCACATGGTAGAAGGGTGGACAACAAGATAAAAACTCACAGGCAGAAGTTATTAGTCTTGTAAATTACAAAATTGTTAGACAGGTGTCACACAATTTTGCTGCTTTCCTTTCTTTTCTACTTTGAGTAAGCATCCATCCATTGCTAGACTTTTTTTTTTTGATTGGCAATATTTGTGGTTATTCCTGACTCTATCACGTGCATATTGCAGGCCCAGAGATTTCTGATTTTAGGATAGATGCTGCAACTAGCTCAAAATTATCTGCTTGTTTTGGGTTTTGCTTATTATTCTAGTGGTGGTGACTGGTGAGAAATGGAGGATAATAATCTATAACTACAACTAATTGGATTACTGAAATGCTTAACCTCAAGACAGTTTTGTCTACTGTCCCTAGGATCATAGGGAGGTGAAATATATATATACATGTAAATATATAGTTTTTGCAGGAAAAAAAAAAATAGATAACATACCATGCAGGACTCCAGAGTATTGTGGAGCAATTTCCTGTTGACACAAGAATATGGAAGAATGCATTAAAATTAGCAAAATATTTGGAAATCTAACAAATTGACTTGCAGAGAATATGGCAACCTGAAGGTTTACAAGGAAACCACAGTGGCTAAAAGCTTTGAGCCCAACAGCTAAAGTAAGGCAAGCAGATGCTATGACTGGACTTCTTGCCTTTGTTAAACAAACAAGAGCCAAACCAGGACCAAGAAACCCAATTGACTGTCAAGAATATATTGAAAGGGGGAATTAGTACATACCATATCATACCGATGGCGATAGATTCACAGGAGAGCAAAATACATAGAAAAGAAAGAGAAAAAGGAAAGGGAGACGAAAAATGAAATAGCGTTTCCGACGGACACCCAATCAGCCAACAACAGACATGATCTGAAGATGGTAAAATCCCACCATACCTCAACGCAAAGTTATGAGTTTGAGATTTGCTCTAATTCTTTCTTTTCTTTTTCTGTTTTTACTGGGAGGGGGGTCTTTTTGTCTTGGGAAGGATGCATAGAGAAGAAAATATACCTGCATAATTTTGCGAGTCAAAGTGACACTGATGCCACGTTGAATCATCATATCTGATAAAACACCAGCAAGGTAACCTGTGAGAGCCATCATACTCCATGGAACAGCACTAAACCATGCAGCTTGTCTGAGGTCAACATGAAATATCTACAATAACAAAAATACCTCTTATTTACCTTCCATGTGCATAAATAAAGTTCACTGCAAATTCAAACATAAATTTCCAACGCACCATCTTGAAGTAGATTGGCATCCACGAAAGTATAACAAAAAACCCCTACATGAAAGAAGAGAACAAAATAAATAACATGCAGGATAATCTTGCAAGGCATCTGGAAGAAAAACAGTTATGCTATGCATAGACATACATGGATAAAATAAGTTAAAAGAAGCCTGCAATGACTTCACATCTAAATTTCATAGTAGATGCTTATAGAGTATTCAGTTCAGATAGCGACACTAGGAAAGAAACTACACAAACATGGCCGAAGTTCAAGAGGAAGAATACATTACCCAGCTATGCATAGCATTTGCAACAATTAGAGACCAAGTCGGTAGCTTAGAGAGCAAACGCCTGAAAGGAGGAACTGATTTTCTTGCTTGTGGATGGCTTTTTGACATAGAGGGTTTTGATGAATTGCTCTGTATGTAATTTAGTTCAAACTTAGATATTTGAGGATTTCGATCAGGAGAGCTTGAGGTTGCTGACACCCAAACTAAAAGCCAGAGAAAGCCAGATAATCCAAATATTACAAATGGACCAAATATGCCCGCCTGTGACATGAGGATTGGAGAAAGTGTAAGCCCAATAGCACTTCCAAGCTGAAATCCAGCCATTGCAAGCCCCACAGCCCTTGACCTTTCAGTTTGAGGAAACCATCTACAAGAAAATTCAATAACAGCTTTCTGTTTTTAGCTCTCCAAACACCAAAAACCAGACATCTAAATCTAGAATATGTGAATTTGATAATCACATCAAAGCAGTTAATTGTAAGGTACCTCGTTATCATGTTATTCATGCAAGGAAGGGCTACACCTTCTGCAATACCAACAAAAATCCGCATAGCAAGAAGAGCCAATATAGATGATTCTGCTGCCCAAGGAGTAAGGAAGGTCGCCAGAGACCAAATAGCTACCCCCCAGGCCATGATCACCTTACCACCATAATGATCCACCAGAGTCCCTCCAGCAATAGGTGATATGAGATATCCCCATAGAAAAGATGACTGTCATTGGTGACTATCACAATCAGATTCTGCATAAATAATAGAAACAATGTACAAAATAAATATACAAATGTTAACTCCAGGAGACTACCTATTACAGGTAAATATAAAGGGTAAAGACCCCTGAAGCTCCATATAGGAAGAAAATGAAGAAACACAAAATTGTTAGCTGCCAGAAAGTTCTGAAGTTCTAGTATCTCAATCATCAATGGTGGGTGTCATATTACCACAATTAGTGAACAATAGGTATCTGTTTTTATTTCTAGTGCTGAGTTCATTATTCCTGTTTTTTTGGAATTCTTAATTAAAGAGGTCTGAGTTTGAGGAGGCTACATAGAATTCATTTAAGGGCACGAATCTTCCTATCTGAGATGACAGACAATGAATCTAACCAAACTACAGATCACTTTCAACAAAATCAACTTATAGATTTATATAGATGTTACACGTCCCTTGTACATAGTTCCAAGTAGGACTAAACTACAAGGTTATCTGATCCTACATCTTTTTTAGAACTACATTTTATTAACTACTTTCCTTGGAACCAGTAACTGCAAACAAAGCAACATTCGCTTTGTTTCCTTATTAAATGCTTAAATGCAGGGTTGTCCACATGCATTCGCCCAATTATTAGCTACCGAAGTGGTTTCTTAACTCCTACTTTTAAACACTTTTACTTAGTGAGTGAAAATTAATGAATAAAAACACAGAAAAACCGCCCTGCTGAACCACAAATATCGGATAAGGATGGTTTTCACAATCAATGGAACACATAGAATAGAAATAATTGTGTGCACTCCAGAAGAAAATTCAACTCTACATATATGTACTCAGAACGAAAAAAGCGCTAGGAAAAGTTAAATTACAGACACATGCACGGAGGCAATCACGGCATTCACCTGAACGACACCCGAAAAAGACGGACCCCAACCGCGCGACTGCGAAAGCGGAACGATAGCCACCGACATAACCACACGGTCAGCGTTGCAAAGCGCCAAAGCCAGCGCAAGCATGGCCACCACTTTCACCCTCTCCGAAGTGATGAACTCCACAAAGCTAGGCTCCAGAGATTCATCCAAACTTCCACTGGCGACAAATTGACCATTACTCGATGATGATCTCAATCGATTAAGTCCAATTTTGAGGCGCATAAAAGCTGCTCCGCCGGCTGAAGCATTCAAGGACGGCGGCGTGAACCGTCGCTCTGGCGTGAATATCGAAGCCAATCCGAGGCGACATGACTTATTGTGCTTGTTTACGTTTCGAGGGCGCAGAATTGAGCTCGAGCAGAGGCGTTGGTTGAGTGTAGTGAGAGAATGGGAATTCATTGTTGGAGAGTGGAGATTACTGGAGAGAGAAACTAACTTTATTTTTAATAGTTTTTTCTTTAATTAGTTTACGGAATAATCTTTGTTTAGTGGAGTTATTCATAATCTTTGTTTGGGAATAATAAATTATGCAAGTCTAAATTTATGAGTTTTAAATAAGGTAATTCTAAACATAATTATATTTTTTCTAAACTCAACTTCCTTATTTTTTAAAAATAAAATTATTATTTAAATTTACTATATTAGGGATGCATTAATTAGGGATGTCAATTTAGCCCGGGACCGACGGGTTGGCCCGAATAACCCGGGCTAAACACCGAGTTAGGGTCGAAAAATTCTTAACTGATAAAAAATCGGGCTAAATGGTCCGGGCTAAATGGGTAGCGGGTTAAATGGGCTGAACCCGCCGGGCCGCGGGTTGGCCCGACGGGCTAGTCCATTTTTTTAATATAGTTAAATTACTAAATTTTGGAAAAATAAGTATCAACTATTTTTATACTATAGAGTAATCTTATATTTAGATGGAAGTATTTCAATGAATTTTATGTCACATAAATGATATATCTATATTTTTATCACTAAGAAATATTATATTAAATAAATAATTTATTATAATATTTGAGAAATGATTGATTTCTTAAATATTAATTATTATTTTCAATAAGTTATATTCTTTGAGTTATTTAGATTCACAAACTTATAAAATTATTTAGTAAAACTTTAATATCTTGTTAACTAAATACTTATGATAGTTTACTTTATGTTGTAACAAATTATTTAACATAATTGTGAGACCTCATCAAATTTTTTAGATATATAATACATTATATATATATTGAAATATGATGTATATCATGCAATATTCTTTTGTAATTAATATACCTATGTGATTTATTTAATACGATATTATTGGAGTTGCATAATTAAATATATGATTATTTAATTTATTTAATGTCTTAGTATATAATACAATATTTTATGTTAGTATTTAATTATAATAATAATTATATGATTTATATATATATATATAATTAATTTTATTAATAAAATAATAAATACTTAAGTTTAATAAAAAATTAAAAATTAAAAAAATTGTAATTTTGTCAGCCCGAAAACCGAAGGGTTAGGGTTAAGGTTAAGAATTTTCAGCCCGCTAAAAATTATAGCCCGTTTAGCCCGAACCGTTTAACTCGCAAACCGATAGGGCTGGCCCGAAACCCGGCGGGTTGGCCCGTTTGACATCCCTAGCATTAATATGTTAACCACTTCCCAGATGTTACATGTTACCTCGCTGGCGGTGCATTATCTAGACAAGCTTACTACATTATCTAGGCAAAATCAGGTACATTGCGAAGATAATGTGTAACATTACACATTATCTGGGAAGTGGTTAATATATGATCACAACTCTACTATATTATCTTTATAACTATTTTTTTTTCCCTATCATATATAGCCTATAGCCTCCTTACTTCTTATAAATCCCTTCCATCGTCGCCAAGTCATTACTTCCATTTTCCCTCAATCATGGAAGTTCGATTCACATGAAATCAAATTCACGACACACACATACTTAGCAATTTCAGAAAATCAAATGCTCGAATTCCACAAAAGGTGATATGAAACATAATCAGTGAAAGCTAATTCACATGCCCTGTTCACGAATTCTTCAAATAAACCCCTTGAATTATATGTTGGTAATTCGGGTACTTTGTGGTAAATTTTCGATGTGAAATATTTAATTGCGTCGTAATTAAATATTACCAACTTAATCTACGCAAAAAGTAGAAGATCATGGTATATTTGTTTTCTCAAATCCAAATTCTGGTGAGTGAGAAATGAGTCCACGAAGTGACACGGTTGGTGGGTTATTACATGGAGTAAACATGTAATAAATAAAGTGTCCCACATTGATAGATTAAAGTAATTAATCTATGTTCAAATACCATTATGGTTGAGGTGTGTGTAATAACCAAGTGTGCAGTGTATGTGGCACCCGATGGCTTGCCTCGCGCGCTGTCGCTGTTCGCCCTGCCCCACCTCGGCCTACGGCCCAGTGGCCGAGCGCCTGCGCCCGCGACCTGACCCCGACCCCGATCCTGACCCTCGGTTCTTGGCAATTGGTCTTTGGGCTCTTGGGTCCTTGGCTTGGCTTGGTCCACAGTGCTTATCTTTTTGGGCAAGTGAAGTCAGCCTGCGGGCTCGACACGTGGACAGTCAACGTGGCTAGACTAGTCGACGTGGTGCACACATTGCATGTGACATGGCTGACTCATCAGCCATGTGTTGCAATTGACTCTGAACGGTTACACCACATGTTTAACACATGTTGAAATACACACATGAATGTCTTGACCGTTACAACTTGAGAGCTTTGAATGACTCGATCGTTACAACCGTGATCAATGCCTGTAATGGCTCCAGCACTGATGGAGAGAGAGGCTCCCCCCAGGTGGTACGCACCTATAAATAGGCTTGTCTTGAGCTGTCTCCGGTTAATCCCGATGTACCCCAGATAGTGAACAGACGTGTTCCCCGTCGCCCGACTAGAGACAAGCTCTCACAGCCTATACTGCAACTTTTTGCTCATATTGCTGCATCTTTTTCGTTGTTCTTCTGCAACTCAGTTTCGCCTCTGTTTAGTTCGTCGGAGCCTTTGCGATTTGCGGTGCTGCCTCGTAAAGGACGAAGCCATTTTACCTTTGGGGACAAACCGCCGTTAGACGAGCACTACGTCGCGAATTTGTCTTGCGGGAAGAGGGCTTCCTCGACTCGGTTGGGATTTGTCCCATTTTATTTTCTTTTATTTGTTTAATTTCTTTTTATTTCAATTTTTCTCGTACTAGCAATACCTACAGATATAGTTGTAAAAACTTGTTGTACTAGACATAATTAATTGCAGTGTTTTCAGTTCTTCTTTACAGATATTGGAACCAACAATCGCAAGACAAATTCTCTGCTTCTCAAGATCCTAGATGGCTGATCACACTCTCAATGGTGGTGGTGGAAGCAACTCCAACAATGGTCCTAAGCTCCCTCCGAATGCCCAAGTCGAAAAGCCTTTCAAATTTGTTTGAGTGGATTTCAAGAAATGGCACCAAAAGAGATTTACTATCTCTCCATGCTTGGGTTCATACTACTTCAAAGAGGATACGTAGTCATGTGTCGATGATGAACCCTACAACAATCGAATGATTGTTTTGATGTTTAATCTAACATTGATTATTGCTCTTTATATGATGTGGAAAAATATTTAATTTTGACATGTTCCTTGTGTAGGATGATGTCAATGTTGTGGAATTGAAAGGGGCAACAAGTGCTCCACTTATGTTCAAGATTGAATTTGGGGCTTGTGTGTGTTCTTCCAATGTCTCTTGCAATCGTGCAATTGTGGGAACTTGTAGAACGATGAGTCCATCATCTCCCCAAAGTTTAAAATGATGAATGGAGAAGGTGGATTTTGGAGGAAGAGAAGATGTAATTATTTTTTTTTTTTTTCCTCCATGTTGTCAAAAAAATTTATTTTGATACTTTGGTAGATGCATAGTGAATGATCTATTGTAATGTAATTCGAATTACTATGATTTATTGTGCATCGCTCTCTCAACCGTCATCGCCTTCCTCATTGGAGCCTCATTCAATTCCTGCAGCTCTGCTAAGTTCTCCATCAATCGCAATTTCGATGCTTCTCTTCACTCATTTAACTATGGTAGCAAGGCTGCTGCAAAAGAAGAATAATCGCTTGATTTTATGAAATCAAAACACGTGCTCATGGTGTCGCACGAAGATGCAGCAATATGAGGGAAAAGTTGCAGTATCTCTGGCTAAGTGAGCTGTCTGATGCCGGATGTCGGGGGATACGAGACAACACAATGCATGCCTATTTATAGACATGTCCACCTAGGGGGAGCATGTCTCAGCATCAATGCTGAACCGTTACAAGGCATGAGACACGGAGTAACCGACGCCATCAATGGAGCCGTTACAACTTTTGAATGCAATTTCAACATGTGGAAAATGCGTTCAACACTCATGTGTGTAATTCCCCATGTGCAAAATGTGGTGTAACTTTCCACACTCAATTGCAACACGTGGCTGACTCATCAGCCACGTCACATGCAACGTGTACACCACGTTGACTCCGTGTCACTTAATGGACTCTTTTCTCACTCACCGGAATTCGGTTTTGAGAAAACAAATATACCACGATCATCTACTCTTCGCGTAGATTATGTTGGTAATATTTAATTACGACAAAATTAAATATTTCACATCGGGAGTTTACCACAAAGTACCCGAATTACCAACAATCCCCCATGAGTGGAAATGCCGAAATGCATGATGCATAGCTAACTCAGTTTCGAGAACTGGTAATGCACCTGAACAGGTAACTTATGGCTTTGAACCATTCATCTTCAATGTCATCGGGCACACTGCGGCTTAGTGGTAGGGATACCTTGAACTAATCCTCCATCGTGTGTACCGAGACAACAACATTGAAACATTAATATTTCAACCTCTATTCGTTCTCACGTTTGGTTCCGTTACAGGCCATGGACACCCCCTTTGGATTCATAAGTGTTCATTTGAAGTGGCCCCCACTTCCACTTATATAGGTGACCTCTTATTCCGAGCATTCTTGACTAGCTCAACCATCACGAGGTTTTCAGGATTAATTAAAAGTCACTTAGGACTTAACCTATACCACATGCAGGCTCATAACACCTCACTTGCTATCTTTTAGGGAAGGGTAGATAAGTCATTTTCCAAGGCATCGCCACTAGAAAAGACATTATCTAGTCGGTGTTATCACTCGAACTTGTATAGTTTAGTTGTCCCATTGAACCTAGTTCTTGGGATCTCCAATCATCTAGGTTGGGTATCCACTACACTCATTCATAATGTGGATTTCAATCTCATTCCCTCTAGCAATTTACACATTTGATTTCGGTTTAACCCTTTGGTTAGCGGATCCGCAAGGTTATCAATTGATTTCACATAATCAATGGATATCGCACCATTCGAGATCAATTGTCTAACAGTATTATGTCGACGACGTATATGTCTTGACTTCCCGTTGTACATATTATTTTGTGCTCGACCAATAGTCGCTTGACTATCACAGTGAATCATCACTGATGGCACAGACTTGTTCCAACAAGGAACATCCTCTAGAAAGTGTCGAAGCCACTCCGCTTCTTCACCTGCTTTATCTTGAGTGATAAACTCCGATTCCATCGTGGAACGAGCTATACGAGTTTGTTTCATGGATTTCCACGACACTGCCCCCCCCACCGATCGTAAACACGTATCCACTTGTGGAATGGGAGTCATTTGAATCAGAGATCCAATTTGCATCACTGTACCCTTCAAGTACAGGTGGAAAACTTGTATAATGCAAACCCAAGTTCAGAGTATGCTTCAAGTATCTAAAAACTCTCACAAGAGCCTTCTAGTGATCACTACTAGGATTGCTCGTGTATCGGCTCAGTTTGTTCACCGCATATGCAAGATCCAGTCTTGTGCATTTAGTCAAATACATTAGACTACCAATGACCCTTGCATATTCCTCTTGACCAACAGGGTCACCTTTGTTTTTAACAAAGTGAACATTGAGTTCTAACGGTGTTTTGGCTGGTGAACTATCATAAGCATTGAATGTCCTTAACACTTTCTCAACGTAGTGAGATTGTGATAGGACAATTCCATTAGGTTGCCTTATGATTTTGATTCCAAGAATCACATCAGCCACACCCATATCTTTCATGTCGAAGTTCTTCTCCAACATTCATTTGGTATCAACAAGTGAATGTTGATTCCTACAAATGATCAACATGTCGTCTACATAAAGGCAGACAATCACAAAATTGTCAAGCGTGCCTTTGTAGTACACACATTTGTCACATTCATTATCCTTGAATCCATTTGACAACATCACATTGTCAAACCGAACATGCCACTGCTTGGGCGCTTGTTTAAGATCGTATAAGGATCTAACCAATTTGCATACCTTTCTCTCTTATCCGGGTACTACAAATCCTTCGGGTTGATCCATACAGATTTCTTCTTCTAGCTCTCCATTTAAGAAGGTTGTCTTCACATCTATTTGGTGTATTTCGAGATTGTGCAAAGCAGCAATCACTGTAAGCACCCTAATGGACGTGATCCTAGTCACAGGTGAATAGGTATCGAAGAAATCATCTCCCTCCATTTGTTTAAAGTCTTTCGCCACAAGGCGAGCTTTATACTTATCAACCGAACCATCGGCTTTATACTTTCTTTTAAGGATCCACTTGCATCCTAAAGGCTAACAACCTTTTGGGAGATCGGCCAAATTCCAAGTATGATTTTGCATAATCGACTCAATCTCACTATTAATGGCTTCTAGCCATAGTGAGGCATCTGGTCTAGCTAAGGCATCTTTAATGGTTCGAGGCTCACCATCCAACATATAGGTGATGAAATCCGGACCAAAACTTTTAGCCACTCTAGCCCTCTGACTACGTCTCAGTTCTTCATCTATAGGAGTAGAACTAGTAGCCTCTTCATATGTCCTTTTTCTAGACATAATCGGTACATCTTTCTTAACTTTACAAGGATAGATGTGCTCAAAGAATATGTCATTCCTTGACTCTATAGTGGTGCCTTCGGTCACATTCGGATTATCCGGTTTGTGCACCAAAAATCGATAGGCAGCACTATTCAAAGCATACCCTATAAAGATGCAATCGATTGTTTTAGGTCCAATTGCAACTTGTTTGGGTAAAGGTACTTCGACCTTTGCTAAACAACCCCACACCTTTAGATACTTGTAGGAAGGTTTTCGGCCTTTCCACAACTCATAAGGTGTCTCCTCTTTCCCTTTAAGAGGTATCTTATTCAAGATATAGTTAGCTGTCAAGACAGCTTCACCCCACATATTTTAGGGTAACCCTGAACTTATTAACAGGGCATTCATTATTTCCTTTAGTATCCGATTTTTTCTTTCGGCAACACTATTGGACTGAGGTGAGTAAGGTGCCGTTGTTTGATGAATGATGCCCGAAGTGGCGCATAGTTCTTCAAACGGTGCAACATACTCTCCACCTCTATCACTTCGAATCATCTTGATCTGAGGACTCAATTGATTTTTAGCCTCTTCTTTATAATTTTTAAAGGCATCAATTGTTTCATCTTTACTTTTCAATAAGTAGAGATAACAATATCTGGTGCAATCATCAATAAAAGTAATAAAATACTTTTTCCCACCTCTAGTTTGCACCATTTTGAAATCACACAAATCCGTGTGTATCAACTCTAGAAGTTTTGTGCTCCTCTCGACTGAATTAAATGGCGTTCTTGTCATTTTAGCCTCAACACAAACTTCACATTTAGTTTGTTTGAATTCAACTACTTTTAGTAAATTCATATTTGCTAATCTTTTAATCGCATTAAGATTTACATGTCCCAATCTTACATGCCACAAAGAAGAGCACTCAATCAAATAAGAAGATTCAACTTTATTGATTTTCTTTCCGGCTAGGCGCCGTGCCATTACATTCAACTTGAAAAGACCATTGGCTAGATAACCTCTACCAAGGAACTTTCCAAACTTTGACAAGATAAACTTTTCAGACTCAAATACAAGTTTAAATCCATGATTTACAAGTAAAGAGCCCGAAACGAGGTTCTTTCGGATGTCTGGGACATGCAGCACATCCTTCAAGGTCAAATCCTTGCCACTAGTGAATTTGAGCACAACATTGCCCACTCCAACCATACCTGAATGATTAACTCTAGTGCTCTCCATCTTCACGGTAGGACACAAAAAGAAAAACGGCAGATGAAGAAAAAACGAACTCTGAAAAATTAAGAGAAGAGAGACATAAAATTGGAGAAATTAATGTCCGATAACATTGAACAAACATTGATTTCATATTGAAATTATTATATTTAATTGATTATGCGTGAATAGAGGAACTACCAAAATAATCAATATGAAGAAATGAATAATATTGTAAAAAATATGATTACCAACTAAAAATCTCGTAAGGATTTTTTTTTAATATTGAATTTCCATGAATATAGGAAATTTCCATTTACAAGCAACTCTAATTATAACCACCACATGTAATGTACCTTTAATGCCCCTCTTTAATTAAAAAATAAAAGTCAGCCATGCCACTTGTCATGCTATCAGCAGTTGGATCAAACAAATCAATGGTAATAAAATAAGACACTGTTCATTCAGGGTATTTAGTTCAGATTTGAACGCAACTATATATATATATATATGTGTGTGTGTGTGTGTCCGATGTTTATATTCTTTCGAATTGCAATCCTATAAAATAACTTATATTTCATTCTTTTTTGCAACGATAACATTATTTACTTATTACTTATCTCTTATTTATAATTAATGACAAGTGAAATATATTTATATATAATTTTATTTTTTGTATCATTCTATCAATAATATTTAACAATCAAATGGATTATTATTTTGTGAGAATTTCAAACTCTAACTATTGATTTAGTCTGTAGTTCGCCCTTCAAATCAGATGATGCACACCCCTAACAGTAGAGTAGATTGATGGTTGTTGAGGATTATGATGGCTGCCATGTTTTATGGGAGAGTGGACTCTTGGGGTACTTCAAATAGACGGGGGACTCCAACTTGGTATAGAGGTTCAAAATTGAATAATTCTGTTTGGCCAGAATCTGGTTGGTCAAATAAGGATAAATAAGTTATTAACCGTTGTTACTTTATTTTATTTTACTAAATTACTATTTAGTTCATTTTGAGAGTATACAATTATGGCATGTTGTATTTTCAATAAATTATTTATTCTCCTAATCAAGACACAAAAAATGTTTCGCCACAATAAGTAATTAATTGTCATAAATGTATATAATATATAATACACATAATATCAATTTAACGTTAAATTTCTGTCAAAAAAGTTTAACGTTAAATAAATTAATTATTTATTACATTAAATTAATGTTGCATCTAATCTCAATTAAATTAATTGCAAGCAATATTTGAACAAAAGTTGTTTCGTATTGCTGAATTTCTCATAATCAAACTACATAAGCATGATAAAAATTTTATCCTCCTTTTATGATATTTTTTGAATTAGCAATTTAACATGAAGTGAGAACATATATATTGAGTTTAATCTAATTTATAGTGAAAATCAAACTACACATAAATTGATATATTTTTAATTTAATTTTGAAAATATGTGAAAATTCATAAGTTTAATAAAAGTAAAATTATTCTCAATAACTATAGCTATAAATTCAGTAAAACTAAAAATGTAGATTAAACAAAATCGTCAATATACAACTTGATATTGTAATAACTACGAATGATCACGAGCCAAGTCGAATCAAGTATGGCCAAGCTTAAGCTCAAGCTCAACTAGAAAATTCTAAGCTAGAGCTTAACTTCATCGAGCTTTAATTTTCAAATGTGAGTTCGACTCTCATGTGTCAAATTTGTCAAACTCAACTCGGAGCTAGATTTTAATATATTTTAAATTTTAACAAGAAATATTTAATATACATATTATTAAATAATAAATTTATGAATAAGAATTTAAATTCAAGTCGATCTCGAGTAGCTCACGAGTTGGTATGACTCATGCTCCTCTCTAGTAATAACACATTGTTCTATAAAGTAAATTAGTGTCACGCCCCCATTTGCTTTCCCGGATCTTAGGGGACGCGACGGGATGAATAATCGGGAGAAAGAACAGCAAGTCGGATTATTCATCTTTCATTCTCAACAAATATCAAGCATGAACGAATAATTGGATAAAGTATGAAAGATAGGTATGTCAAATATGATTACAATCATGTCACCAAGGTTTAGAGTATAAATACATCATCTCAAATAGGAAAGTTTAAAGATTCAGAGGTTATTACAGGGGAGATTTACGTGGCGGAGATGTATATATGAAGATATACACCTCAGGATTTATTCTGGTTACTGGCCTTATTTATTAGTGGGACCCATCGATCTCCACTAACCATTATTTGATCCGCTCATACACCTCTGTTGCTGTATCCTGTTGCTCAACCTACACATTTTAGAAATAATGCGAGGGCT
>JAPKLW010000148.1:569728-609418 GCA_026898455.1 Plectranthus barbatus
GCACACAAAAACATTTAGGCATAGTTATCATTTTGAAAACAAAACATTTTTCATTCTTTTATTTGAAAATAAAGCACATGGCTCAAAAATCAGGCGTTTGAGTTTGTAGTATAAAAAAGCCCACCTCACGTTCTTACGAGTTGGTGGTATAATATTTTCGAAAGCCTTCCTCTCCTTGAAAAGTATTTCCTTCAATCAGTCACAACAATAAGTAGTAAGTTGTTTTCATTGAAGGTATGATGGGTTAGTTTTAATGGAGAGCTAAGTTATTTTACAGCTCACGTCATTTTATGATTTAGATGATAACCCCTCGCTTAGTATTTATCTTTCGGTCTTATGTTATAATTGTATCCAGTAATTTCTTAAGTTTGATAAGCAATGTCTTTTATTTATTTTATAGCCTCATTATCTAGTTGAAAATTAGATAATTTCCAACAAGATGTCTCTGCATAACTATATATGGTTAAATAGTATTCAAGTATACCACATGATATAAGATTATATAAGTTCACATGTCTGAAGTAGAATTAAGCATAGCAACAACGAGTTTAGCTAACATTCGGCGCTTCAGATTATAGCTTTACTACGCTCCAACACGTTTATTTGTCTTGAAGTAAGGCTCTCCAGTGCGGTTGATAGTTTGGTCGTGCCTTGACATCGTCTGTACTAGACTTCGTCTTCTTCGCGTATTTATTTACTATTTAATCGATCTTAAGGTTCGCCCTATTTGATCAACACTATTTCTAATGTTCACAAATAATCCTAACGTCCCATAATGCCCACATATATATATGATCAAAATGATGATATAATATAAATGGAGGTTTTGGGTGTTACCTCAGTGATAATTAATTATCACTTTCTCAGTAATTATTCTTGAGTAGTAGGTACTTCTTTTCCTCCACGAAGTAGCCTAGCGTGATTACCAACTTTTCCTACGTAGATCAGAACCTTATCAATATACATGTAAAATGAAAGCTCTCAACGAATATTACAATATTGCAGAAGGCATTATTGCGAGATAATACCTTAGTTGAGCACGAAATCAGTTTGAATCCAGAACTGATTTATATATATATATATATATATATATACATACACACATATACGTCTCTCTCTCCCTTTTCTCTCTCTCTTCACGTCTCTCTCTCTCTCAAATTAATTCCTCACTCTAATTTTACCCTGCGACTCATTTCTCTCTCTCCTTGACTTCTCTCTGTATCTATAGCTCTCTACTTCTACTTCTCTCTATATTTCTACTTGTGGTGTGAATTTTGCTCTTGGCAATGAACGCCTTTTATAGGAAGGAAATCCTATGAATTCCTAGAGTAGCTTCCTAGGAATTTTAAGACACTCTTATCTTTTAGAAACATTCCCACGCAACATCTCCGCAGAAATCTATCTGCATTGATTGCAGAGATATTGTTGTATAATAAAGATCCAATTTATGGGTTAAATTTCGACATTTAGTCTTATATAATTTATATCTCGATAAATATACTTCAAATAATTATTTGAAGTTCACGGGAACGATCTATAATTTGAGATCTTTAATATAATTAATTTTTCATATTTTCTTGAACTAGAAAATATTATATTGATTCATCACCTTATAAATCTTAACCAGAACTTCTTTTCTCAAATAATTTACATTTGATCAATAATCCAAATATAAAAATCTTAATTTAGGTTAGAAAAGTACACTAGAAATCAATACTAGTGTTACAAATTAATAAACTCTATTTGTAGCGTGAGAAATTATCTAACACAATCATTTATTTAATCAGTATTTTGAGGGCTATTACAATTAGTTGATACTCATACATGATAAATATTGAAATGTAACACAGTAAAATATTAAATATAGACATAAAACAAATTCTTATCATTGAATTATAGAATTACATTATGATATACACGTGGAAATATACCAAATACAAGGCATTATGATATAAAATTTGAAAAATATTTCTTCATATGAGTTATGGCAGCACATACGGTATAAAACAAAAATCTAACTTATAAATATATTATACATTATTCCTGAATGTTATGATTGATTATCTCATTTATATACTACAACGTGATATTAATACTCATGATTTGTACATTTAATGTTCTAAAATAATTATTTATATAATAAAATATAAATAATTATAAAACAATAAAACTTAATTTAAAATGGGACAATGTAAATCTAATATTATAGTAATATAAAATTAATATTATAAGTCCTCATAAAGAGATTCAACTCAACACTATTTGTTACAATGTAAGATTTAATCAGAGATGTGACAACATAGGAATAACATTTTATTATACATTAAAATTATTAGTAACAATTATTTTAGATTTAATGGAACAATATATTCATAGAAAATAATTAGTAATGCTTAATTGAGATGAAATAATATATCAATTACAATATAATATAAAATTGAGATTAAGTCTCCGTTGTCTATTAAAATCATAAGCTCATATTTAAATTTGTTAAAATATAAGGATAATTAAATATGTATTTATGCATTTAATTAAAAGATTATAAATATATATCATTAGCATAACTTAAAAAATACTCTAATATTATGTATCATATCCATATTATTTTTTCATTCTAACATTATGAGCATCAATGATCTTTCACATCCATAAACTTGATTTTCCTTAAGTTAAAATTTCCCATCTATATGCATAAATTTAAAGAAGTTCAATCTTCAATTATATTAAATATGACGATTATGTGATTATGAATTTGTTTTTATATTTATTAAGTATGGATATATGATACAAGTTAATTAAACATATTGACAATTATTAATCGGATATCATGCAATATATACAAGGCAGGCCCTGTAAATTTTGGGGCCCGGTGCGAAGAAAAATTTGGTGCCCTTTATTTAAATTAAATAATTATGATAATTATTAATATAATATAATATAAAATGTATTTTAAAATCATCAATTCTATTTAAACTTACAAAATTTATTCAAATATTGTCTTATAACTAAAAACTTGAGTCCTTCAATCCTTCACAATCATCTTATGAATTTCACTTAATTCTTAAATAAACTTGAAACAAAATAGAAAAATTAAATAATACTTGTCCCACTTCATTACTCTCCTTTTTATAAATGGTAACTTTTTCACACTCATCAATAAAATATTAATTCCACTCAACTTAGTCAACACTCATATTCTTTGGTTACTGTGCCTGGTCAAATCGGGACTATTCGAGTAGGACGGAGGGAATATTATATAAACTAAATGCATAGTCAGCATTTAAAAATAATTCTCCTAGCATTTTTTAAGTAAACTTCATGAGATTTTTTTCATCATCTCTTTTCTTTATTTTTTTTCCCAAGAATAAAATAAATGTTTACAAGTTCAAAATAACGATTAACATAACAACTAAATAAATAAAATCAAATAAATTAAAATCTAAAACCACTCTGGAAATTTTAAAAAATTAAACAAAAAATTCAAAGAAAAAACCTAGAAAATCATGTTTGGAGCAAGAAAAATCTGATAGGATTTAAAAATGATTGCACAATATTATGATAAAAAAATAATTCACATCATAAACAATATTTGTTAAGAAAAAACCTTATCAACTTATTGTCAGTTTTTATTTACTAAAATTCCTTTTTATTTTTATAATATTGAAAAATAAAAAGTGAAAAGAGAAATAGAGAAACAATGGAAAAGTAAAGAGACAAGACAACAGTTACTTTCTATTATATAGAGAGACCAACGTTTTGGTAGTTGTGTTATGTTATGAATAATAAAATTTTAATATCTTAATTGATATCTAGAATAAATCTTATTTTTAATATATCTTTAGCTAAATAACTTTATTAGGTTAAATAAAACTTATTTTTTAAATATTTTTAGTTTAATTAAATATTAAATTGTTTATCATATATATATTTTTTTAAATTGGTGCCCCTACTAAGATAAATTAATAATATATTATTACTACTATTATATAATTTTTTTTAAAATGATGCCCTCTTCATTCGGAGGCCCTGGTGCGGCGCACCTCTCGCACGGCCTCTGGACCGCCACTGAATATATACATATATGATATGTTTTATTTTAATTGAGTATAATGGTATATATATAAATTAATTAGATAGTATTGAGAAGATCAATAGTTAAGTAGAAAGAGAATTTAGAAAAACGTGTAATTATGAGCAATCGATTACAGAGAAAATAAGGGTGTCCAATAAGATTGCTTCTTTCCAAATTCTGGCTATTTAGCACGGGTGATGCTATTTGGCCAGATTCTGTACGACCAGAATCCAATAAAATATAAATATAAATATTTTGATCCATGAAATTGACTACTATGCCCTTATTTATTTTTAATGAATTTTAGTTCCCAACAAAAGAAAAGTGAATACTTTCAAATTCATTCTCCAAAAGTAACTATTACTGTTGCCGTCATAAATGCATTCCTATTTTTCAACTATTTAATTGTTTCTAAAAATTTACGAAAATTTTTAATTTTTAAAGAAAAAATATCCAAATCTTTTTATACCAAATTATATTTGAATATTAAGTATGATTTAGTTGTTGTTAAACCATGTAGGTTTATTCAAGTTATATATATTTAAAATATATTTAGTTAATTACATATCATTTCAAAGTTCTTTATTTATATTTATATTAATTTAAACTCACATACCCGTATATGTCTTCATAGAAATACGACTTTATTCATATTAATATATAATGTTAAACTATAATTTAAAAGTAAGAGTTTTTAATCCAATTTATAATATAATGAAGTTATACATACATACATACATATCACCATATACTGGCAAATATAATTTATCTTATAGCAAAGTGTGATGATGTAAACCAATATTGAGAATTATATTTGATTTTCTATTGTAATATATTACTATGCATCACACATCGTGAATGAGTTATTATTTCATTATGCTATAATGTGATCATTAATGTTACATTTTAATTGTATAGAGTTGCTATTTTTTTTCAAATGCATATTTACTGTTTCAATCTCAAATTTATGACTTTAATTTTATAATAGTTATTACATTGATCGCAATATTATGACTTCAAATTAATTATTAAAAGTGTTGTGTAACATTATATATCACAATTCAACATTATTGATTACTATGTTATATTATAACTTAGATTTACATCGGCGCGATGCGCGAATCAAATATACAATTTTTTATTTTATAATATTAAAATGTAATTAACAAAATTGTATATATATCTTAAATTTTTTAGCAAATCTTTTACATATATAAAATTATATTCATTATTATACTTATTATAATATAATACAAATTATTTTCTATTTGATTTAAATATTGAACCCATAAAATTTATTATATTTATATTATTCAAAAAATGGTAAATATAATAAATTATTGAGATGTAATGTTTTAAATAAAAATGATAAATATAGTTTTGTTTTGTTTTTTTATTATTGCTTATTGTATATCTATATATTAATAGAATAAATATTAAATAAATAATAAAAATTATTTTATGTTTTTTGCTGGAATAGTTATTAGGTTACTATTCTATTTTGATATAGTATATAGATATTATGAATTACACACCAATAGTATTAGTGTAATACCCCGTGAATTAATTCAACAATGTATAAGTTATTGGATTTAATAAAGTAATTGTTTCCAATTTTTGGAGTATTTAAGTTTGGATTCGGATGTAAGAAGTTGAATTATATTAATGAGATTGGAGAAATTGTATTGATAATGAGATGGAACATTTTAATCTTGAAAGAATTACCAAGATTAATTGGAAGTATTATAGGGGGGGATTGAAATATTATATCTTGGAAATTTAATCTTTGGAATTATTATGTTGGGAAGTTATAAAATTATAAGCATGTGTGGAAATTATGAGGTTATATTATGTGTTAATACACAAATTAGGGTGAAATTGGAAGAGCTATAACAAAAAGATCGAGTTATAATCTATCATTCTCCACCTTATATTATAAACTTAGAGAGAGAAAGAACCAAAACCCTTCCCCACCCCAAACCCGTCAGACTGTTTCCAAGCCATTTTCCGGCCAAGTCCGGTGATCGACCGGCGAACCACCACCACCAACTTGTAGTACGTTCTTCCGGCTTCGATTTGAGTACTCGTGAGCGCCGAGAGGACGAGTAACGAGGAAGTTATCGGAGTGAGAAGTTGAGCCGCCGGAAATTGGGTGAGTGAAATTTCCAGAAATTATAACTTGCTTTACGGGAATTATTTCGAACTTTTGTTGATATAATCATATTCCCTACCTTCTAAGGAGTGTTCTGACACCAAGAACCGTGCATTTGGCCGTCGGAATCCGCCGTCGCTGCCGTGAGAAAAGATTTTCCGGTGAGCTCCGCTCAACCTCTCATTTTCGCGTCTAATTCGAGTTTTGTCGCTTCATTCGTGTTCTAGAGAGTCTTAGGATCATGAATATGTAATTGCATGTGAGTTTTAGTGGTTGAAATGGCCGGAATCGGCGAAAACAGGTTCGCCGTGCGAACCATCGGAGAAGATGACCCGTATCGACCGAGACGGAGTTCATCTCGGTCGACACAGGCATCTCGGTCGATATGCTCTATCTCGATCGAAATGCTCATTTCGGTCGAGATAGGGTTGAACTCGGTCGAGACATAGAATTCCCCGAAATAGTCGGATGTCGGAGGAAATAGATAACACGGACGAGATGGATGGAATTCGGTCGAAGCGTGTATATCGACCGAGATAGGTTCATCTCGGTCGATATGCTCACATCGGTCGAAATAGCTCTGTCTCGGTCGAGATAGACATCTCGATCGAGATGGTTTATCTCGGTCGAAACAGAGAGCAGACCTTCCAGTTTTGCATTTTCGTTCCTTCCCGAATTCTTTTCCAACCTTGATCGATTCCTGAGATTAAGCTATTACATTAAGTTATGTGAGTTGTCCTGTCTTAGATTGTTCGTACTAATCCGAATAACCTTGACCGATTGTAGGAAATTGAAAGCAAGGACAGACGAGCTCATTCTAGTAGGAAAACATCTAAATTAAAAGTCAAGAACGAGGTGGGAAACTATTTCAGTAAAAACTCAAAATGCGTGTTTTATTTTCAAAATGTGTTATAAAATGCTTGATTTGAAACGAAACTGCTATGCTTGTTTGTGCTATTATATCTGTCCTCTGTCGTTTCCCAACGACAAGAGAGAATAACTAATGAGTTTAGAACCAGGTTCTCATAACTGCGCTAGAACTCAATTAGTACATATGGAGTAGCGACTCCATATGATGGGAATTGGAAGACATAAGGTGGAAATTTGACGTGTTTGGTTAAAGTGATTGTGAATGATGAAAGTAAACGATCGGGTCTCAAAAGGATTGCTGAGACTAGTGCACTTAGATGACAGTAGGTTGAGTGTGTTTACATTCCTGATTGATCATCGTAACTTGGAAGTCGGCCAACTTCCAGTTACAACACTGAAACGGATATAATAACATGTAAATAGCACGCGTGTGAAAATAAAACGTTTTGGATAGCGTGGTTCTTTTTAACAAAACCCCACGTCTATCTGTGTGAGTTGCATAGCAATGTTTCATATATAATTGTATGTTTTCGGGCATGTTTCTCATTGGGTACGAAAGTACTCAGCCCCTCGCGTTATTTCTAAAACGTGCAGGTTAAGCGATATGGATGGGAGTAGCAGGGTGTAAGTTGGTGAAGAGAGGAAGCTTTTGAAAGAACAAATAGATCCTGTGACATGTATCTTCATATACATGTCACCATCACGCTACACACACAGCTGCACCACTCTCTGATAACTTCCTTCCCTTTTTAAAGTGTTAAACATTTGGATTTTGTTAAACTGACTCGAAGTACAAATTTCTTTTGTTTTATTTATCTTTTATATAATTTAAGTCTTCCGCTTATTAATTCTTGAAATGTGTTTGATAAAACCTGAAACATCAATGTAACGTGGCCCCAAATTGGGAAGGTCAGTTGGGGGCGTTACAATTAGTTATATTCAATTTGATACTAGTATGTGATAAATTCTTTAAATATAAATATCATAAGTTACAACTTCATTAAATGTGGTATTATAGCTCAATAGTTTAATTATTATTAAATTATAGTGTATATTATGGTATCATATATTGTATGTCATAATACAATGAGTTTTGTTTATTGTATGTTGTTGTGAATATTAAATATTGTTGAGGTTCAATTTAATGAGATAAACAGAGCTTGAAACTGTTAGTTATGGATGTCAATTTAGCTCGGGACTGACGAGTTGACCCGAATAACCCTATCTAAACACTAGATTAGGATTGAAAAATCCTTAACCAATAAGAAATTGAGCTAAATTATTCAAGCTAAACGGGTTGCGGGTTAAATAGGCTGGACACGCCAGACCACGGGTTGGCCCGACGGTCTAATCCATTTAAAAAATAAACTCAAAATTACTTTAATATAATTAAATTATTAAAATTTTGAAAAATAAACATCAACTATTTATATGATAAACTTATCTTATATTTCGATGGAAGTGTTTAAGTAAATTTTATGTCAAACAAATGATATATCTATATTTTTACTAAGAAATATTATTTTAAATAAATAATTTAAAAGAATATTCGAGAAATTATTAATTTCTAAAATATTAATAATTCTTATTTATAGTTAATTCTTAAATAATTATTAAGCTAATATTTACATATATATTATCAATTCATGGTTCAATTATGCACCAAATTTAATAGGAATCTCGTATACTCAAATCAATCATTTGGATTGATTCAATAAATTCTTCACTAACAATCTTTAACTTGTTTGAAGAATGGAGCAATTAGTTAGAAGTTGTAATCAACATAGATTCGACTATCAACTTCAATTATTATAACGCATAAGATATTTCAAAACTATACTCATTCATGTAAACTTCATAAAATTCAAACATGTATTAAATTCACAAATTAAAACATGATTTGCATAAAAAAATAATAATGATGCAATTAACAATATCATAAAACATAGGTAACTTAATTAAACTTTATGATAAATTTTAGAATTATTACATTTTTCATTTTAGCCTTAATTTATTTTACTCAATTTTTACCCACAACAATAAATAAATAAATATGCAATAAATATTTATTAATTTTATAAAATAAGATGGAGCTAAAAATATAACATAATTATAGATTATAAATATGATCAATGTTATCCATAATTATTAATTTTACTCTTACATTTTTTTAATCTCTCTCTATATATATATAGATATATATTCATTCTTATTTTTAATAAACTTATTTATTATTATATAATCATTACTATATATATATATTATAATATTAGGGTTTGTGCTTACCATCAAAATTTTAATCAAATATCTATGCAAATAAAATGAATGTCATATAAAATATAATCTATTTTAAGATATATATTAATAAAATATAAAATATATTAATCTCTTACTAGATAACCTCTATTATTTTCAATTACAACATAGAATAATGATAAATAACATTTAAAATAAATAAAATATTTAATTTTATTTATTGATAGAATATAAAGTTATTGAAAATATAAATTAAAGTGATAACAGCCAAAACACTTTTTACATTTAGCACTACTCTTCAAAATTATGATTGCAGAAATTTGGATGTCAGCTATAGTTTGACACCTTAGAATCAGTTGATAGTCCTTGTCATAATTATTCTTGGTAAACGTAACTGACTTTCGAAGATGGAGACGTAATTTTGACACTAAACCGTATGATATTTTAGTCCATCCCATTTTATTCACACCCTAATCTACAGTCTACTACTCTCATATCCAATTAAAATTTATGATTTTAAAATTTTAATATGAAAGATGGATGAATGAATTAAAACCAATTATTATTATTATTTTTTGCAAGGGAAAAGAGATTATTTAATGGAGGGTTTATCGAGGGTTCTGTCTTAGACCTTGTCGCCGTCTTGCCATTTTCCTAGGCTCCCCCCCCCCCCTCTCTCTCTCTCTCTCATATGATATGAGTTGCAGCAGACAGAGAAAGACTCAGACTCGAGTCATCCTCAGTCCCACTCTGCCATCCTCCAACAAAGACACCCACACGCCTTCATTGCATCTGAAAATGCACATCATAGCCATTCCCATCTAATGACGATCCGGCCCGATTCCAGATCGCGGACCCGAACCCGCCCCGCCGCACGAACCACCTGCCGCGTAACCCCGTGCTACCGCCATCCCCACGAGCCCATCACCGGAATCTGCGCTTCGTGCCTCCGTGAACGCCTCTCCGGCCTCGACGTTTTCGCCACCCCCGGTATTGGATCGCCGGAGCTCCGACGGTGCAGGTCTGTGGTTTCTACTTCCAAAGGCGAAGTTTCTTCCAGTAGCTTGAACGAGCCGAGGCGTAAGTCGTGCGACGCCTTATCGGCTCGGAGCTCTCTGTCTAATCTATTTGATGTCGACGATCTGAAGAGCGGATCGGAAAGTGAGGCGAGGGTTGAGTCGAAGAATGTAGGGCTTTCCAGAGTTACTTACACTGTCATCGAGCAGCAAAAGGAAAATCTGGATTGTGTTAGGGTTTCGGATGATAGATTTGGGGGTTTGGATGTAGATTGTGCTGATAGCGATGATGATATTGAAGAAGGAGAATTTAAGTCTATGAAAGAGCACATTGATCTTGAATTTGGGAATAAGAATGAGAAAACCAAGGATTTGAGAGTTATCGCTGGGAATATCTGGGGAGCAGCATCAGTTTTCAGTAAGAAACTGGGAAAATGGAGGCAAAAGGCTAGCAAGATGAAGGATAATAAAAGTAATGGCAATAACAATGTTGCCGCTGGCAACAATGGGAATCACAAGTTGTTTAATGCCGGGAGAAAGTTGGAGGAAAATAACTCGGAGATTTTGGGGAGAAGATCTTGCGACATAGAACCCAGATTCTCGGTTGATGGTGGTCGTATTTCGTTTGAGGAGCCGAGAGCTTCGTGGGATGGGTATATGATAGCAAGAACAATCCCGAGACTCACCCCAATGTTTTCTGTTGTTGAAAATGGAATTTTGGGGAATGCTAGTAGGTTTGAGAATCACAGGTTGTCAGTTGATGGGCCTATGCATTCAATTATAGAGGATGAGAGTAGTTCCGGAGCTTCAGGTTCTGGCCACTCAAATTCTGAGAGTAGTTTTGATAGGTCTAGTTCTGCTTGGAGTTTTGGAAAGAAAGAGATGAGTTCGGAGGATCATGGGGTTTCCCCTGCCAATGTGAAGTTGGTGATTACAGAGAAGGAGTTGAAAGATTGGCATTTGAGATCGAGCAGAGTTGATGAATTGGGTAAGCTTGGATCCACACCAAAAAATATCGCTAGTGCTGAAGGTGCTGGCGACTTGAAGAAATCTGTTAGGTGGCGTAGAGTATGCAATGTGCTTGGTTTCAGAAACAAGAACCGCGATAGTGTGGCTGAAACCTTCAAGGGAGATGCAGTGGACGGTTTTTTGGATGCTGCCGGTCAGAAGCCAGTGAAGGAGGTTGGTGAGCTTCTGAGAGATGTCGGGGATTGGAATCTTGGGCGTAGCAGTAGTGTTGTTGCTTCCAGAAAATCATGTGATGTCCCAGGATCATATTACTCTAGGAGGAGCGTTGATAATGCAGGTGGATTTATTCTCAATGAGAAGGAAGATTTTAAGCTGGAAAGAAACAGGAGTGCTAAATTTTCATCGGTTGAATGGCGTTGCACCGTTCTACATGACACCATTGCGGAGCCTGAGGAATAGCAAATCAGGAAAGCTCAAACTCCAGTGCTCCCATTCCATTTCTGGGAGTCTTTTGCAATTAAACTGAATGGAGGTAGCCAGATTATTCTCTGCAAGGTTATCAATTCGTCCTTCCTTTTCATGCACCAACGTATGTAATACTGTCAGATAAACTGTTTGTAATTCTCTTTTCTTTAGTGTTAACACGATAGCAGAAGTCTCTTCGTTTTTGTTCAGCAGCCTTTGTTTTTTTCAGTCTTTTATAAACTATGAAGAAGGAAATTAATGTGATTACTGTTACTACTTTGCAAAGAAGGTTTAGTTAAATGTATCTTGTGTAAGCTAAGCCCGAGTATGATTTGCGTAATGATTTCAGCTTGACCTTGTGTTCTCATGAATTCTGGTCTGCCTGTTGGAGTCATGATCTCCCAAACCAAGACAGTGAAACACAAATACTCCTACGTTTATTTTTGAATCCTGGGCTACTTCACTTCTTTATCATAATTCATTTACAGCAAACAATTACGATAGATATTAGTGTTAGTGGCTGGCCGAGTCCATCATTGACATTGATCCTAAGCAGGTAATTGATTTGAGAATTGTGTACATCTTGCCTTTCTGTGTATTCCGAAACTCGATTTACCCAGGCCTGTTTATAGCTGAGACCGAGAAACTTTACTCGAGTTCTGAATTTGGAAAAACTGGGCTCTCAGCCCATCAGCCGGTGGTAAGGTAACTGATGAACTCACTGAAAGAATTATATTTTGATGTCTTGATTCTGCATACATCCTTGAACTTCATATATATAGTTAATGGTTCGTTTGTGTAGTGTTTGTCAGACTGTCAGCACAAGATACCTTGATGAAAGTGTAGTAGCTGGAGTCTGGAGGTAGCAATCTGAATTCAGCACGTCTCAAAACTGGTTAGAGAGCTACTATTCATTATTACAAATGGATTTAGTGGTTGCATTGCATAGGATAAGAATGTCAGAGACAGATTTGACAGTAATCTTTGGAATTTTGCTCTCCCTCTCTCTCGTCAAGTCTTGTCTTACAACTCAGATTGTTTGGATGCTTATAGTTTTTGAAAAGGTGTGGAGGAGGGTTTTAATGTAGAGTTAATGGTACCAAGTCAGTCATGTCATGTGCTTATTGCTTAATATCTAATTTTTGTTTATGTTACGAAAAGCATAGACAATACAGTTCATCATGTGTGCTAAACCTGATAATATATATGTATATATTACTCCATATTTTGTTCAAAATTATTACTACCCAAAATCTTCATCTCCGTTGTATGAACTTGGTCATCATTTTTGTACACATTCACTATATTATGCTGAAAATTCACTCATACCCTGCTTGACTTAAAAAGTACTTTCATTCAACATCGGATCCTCCGGAAACAACCTAATTTCTCACGATCAAGGTTCTTTTCCAGCAAATCTTTCTGATAATTGTATGAATCTTTATCCATTTCGATCACCCCTTTTGGCCCAATGACCATCCCACCCTTTTGCAACTAAACCCTCAATTCAATTGGCTTCCACTTCCACCACCACGGTGACGCTTCATTCAGAAACCAAACAGAGCGAACGTGGACACCAGATCTTTGCCTACTTGCTTCCGGAAATGGTGATATAAAGAAAAGTTAGCAGAGTTTAACTCAAGAAACGAGGATTTAGGTGCATCTAAAATCAAGAAACGAATTCACAATGTATGATAATCAAGTAACAGCACGCAGATGATGGGTAGAATGTTCTGAGATATTGATACCAAAGCAACAAAAGGAATAGAGAGCTAGTGTTAAAGTATTTTATCAATGAAAGGGAGGCTGCTGGCTCGAACCCCCACTTCAGCTCTGGTTTGGATTCGGTCTCGGTCTTGATACTTAGCATTTTACCCTTAAGCTTTTGAGTTTGACTTGGCCCGTTCATGTTTTATCTTTTTGAACTAATGAAACGAACCTATTGGTCTCGTTAGGGTGGGCTATCAACTGGGCTGGTCCAGTTTACATGTTGTACACGTTGGATGTGACTTGCCTAACAAGTCAGCGCACGCGTGTTTGAGCATCGGGGAACAGTTACAACTCCCGTTCAAACAACACACTACGCTCCCGGATCTCCAGTGCGTTACAACCAATACTAAGACTAAGATTAACAGCATCCACCATTCCCCAACTCAACCGCCACTTTAGCTTTATATCAACACTTTTTTCTTTTTAAAAAAGTAATTATAAAAACTCCCAACCCAACCTCAAAGAGGTTGACGGGCAACCACAACAAATCAAAAAGTCTACAGTTCCCATGAAGTTTTTTATTAATTCTTTATTACTGGATTAATAGTATTGTGACGTTTGTCACTGATTCATTAATTTCATATAAATATAACAATAAAATTAATTATCTTTTATGTGATAATAAAAATAAATAAATAATATACTAAAATTTATAATTTTGGGTTCTCTACCAATAAAGACCAATTTTAATATATATACCTTTTATCTTTAAATTAAGATATATACATATAGACTAATTATATTATATTGATCCATACAATTAACTTTTTGATTGCATTAATCTTTACTATTTATGTAAAGTAATGATTTTATTTAACTAATCGTTTTATAATTTATGAGTATTATTTATTTACAGGTAGTATTCTTATTGTAAAAATAAAATTAAATAAAAGAATTATGTATAATAGTGTGGTTGGGTGGTTATTTATAAACTTTATAAAATTATTGATTGAAGTGATAATTGATAATATAAATGAAAGAAAAATTAATAAAATATTAAAAATATTGGATGATTGGACCGAACATACACCCACCACGCAAATAGTTTACTTAATAAAAAGACGGGGAAATTTTAAAAAACGGAAGCGAAAGAAAGCAAACGGGTCGAAAGATATTCTTGTTTCGGTCTTTTGAAATCGTTTCAGGGGCATTGGTGTGGGGGGGGGGGGGGGGGGTGTTTGTAGCCAAAAAACTGAATCCTACCAGTATAAAAAGAAAATGAATGAGATCGGATTACCAAAATAATTTTGGGAAGGTCTCAGGTTAGGTACGCCTAAACGGTTTAAGCGGGTTTTATCCATTAACCCAAGTCAAACCTGTATATTCTAATTAAGTATTAATAAATCTTATTTGAGTGAGTGAATCCATTTAAGTTTGAATAAAACTCGCCTAAACCTTTTAGGCGTGCCTAACGCAAGTTTTGCCAATAATTTTTTGTTTTCAAAAAAAATTGTTCGACTTATGGATTCTTATCTTATTTCACGCAAGTTTTTGGCATGAAATATAAATTAATAAATTGTAAAAAAAAATGCTGGCCCTAGCAAATGAATTTTATATGAGCTTTTACTATTCGAAATTTTAAATGATTGTGTCAAAAAATAATAATGAGAGTAAAAGACATGAAATATACTTGTTGGTGAAAACTCTTTACCTATAACCAAGAGGTTATGGGTTCGAGTTTCTATAAGGATATATAGGGTGTGTGTTTAATTAATGTTAATATATATATATATATATATATATATATATATATATAGAAATGATATGCTGCCCACCTTATGGTGAGTTTTTGTGAGCTACAAGATATATTTTTATTTTTTTTTAATAAAATTTTATTTTGTTAATCATTTATTTTTTATAATTTTAATTTATTATAGTTTTAATTAATTTTATAAATTCAACCGTATGGTTCATACACCCAATTAGGGTATATTATATTCGGGAAAACCCTTCAATATATCCTCAAGTATTCTGAATTATGGAATTTTGTCCTACTTTTTTTCTTTTATGTTATTATATCCCAATATTTACTCAAGTTATGTTAAAATGTCCTCCTTATTTAACGGTGTTAGTTTTAAGCTGAGTCATCCGTTAATTGTCTATATGGCAATTATGTATGATAAAAATATATTTTTTTAAAATCTGACTCATCAAAATAAAAAAACTAATAAATTACACATAATTTCTACTCTCATTCGCAAGTCGCAACCCTCTTATAATAAAATCCTTCTTTTGAATAAATCCCAAAAATCACAACTCTCAATTTACGATAAAAACCTAGATAACCGACAAATACATTATAATTTTTCTGGAACTCATCTTACGTCCTATTCATTCCCTTATCTTTTTGTGGTCCCTTGTGATATTGGTATAGTTACTGTGGTCCCATAAAAAATTGGTGGAACAACTAAGAATTAATTTATCTGCAAAAATGGTGTGATTGTAGCTCTGATATCCTCTTTTCCTGCTGCAGGATTCAAGATTTTTATCAGTTATCATCTCAACTTCATCTTATTCAAGGAAAGAGAAATCCCACTCACTCACCTTGATTATCATTTTGTGGAGTCTCCAACTCGATGTCCGACATGAACTTGAGCTCTGCATACCACGATCGTGGTGTCTCACGCAGCTCATCGGTTCTACTAGCCAGCCACGCCATTCGTGGAGATAGCGCTGGAGATTTGGTGGACAGATTCCTCAGAATTTTCTTGGCCGGCTTCGCCTTCAGAGGCTCTCCATAGCAAGAAAACCAAGAATTCATGCCGCTCCTCTCCTCACACGGCTCTCCATCGTCCTTCTTGTGAGCGTCGCAGATGGAATCATTGTAGTAGAAACTGGCACTGTAGGGGACAAGGACATGATCTATCCTCGTGCAGAGCAGGCACAAGGTCTTGAGGGCGAAGTACCGGGCAAACTCGTTGGAGACGAAAGCGAGGAACTCATCGACAAAGAGCAGGATTATCATCACCCATTCAAGGAGGGCATGTCTCAAGAAATCTGGGATGCATTCAATAGTTTGCTCAACAAGCCACTTCACGAGCTCCATCGGCATATTGGTCAAACAAGAATTTTACCACAGGTTATGTTAGAATAATGTGGAGTGGAATTGGATCATGAACCAAGAAAAGAAAACCTCAGATCATGACCTCTCTCTCCCCCCTTTTCCTCTCTCTCCTCCTCCCTCATTCATGATATTTTGTGGATGCCATTGATATTTTAATTTCTCTCTCTCTGCAACGCATTTACTTTCTTTTAATCTGGATCTTACCATCTCATGTATTTTGACATCATCTCTAGTCACTTATTGATAAGCAAAAATAGGCAGAGGAAAAGATGGGAAGAACATATTGTTTGATTCAAATACAAAATTAACTTTTCAACAGAATTTTTAAAAGAAACAAATGATTCATTCCATTTCATATGAGAACCAAAATACGAAATCCCAAATACCAAACTCCATATTCACCAAAAAAATTAAACTACAAAATACTAAGTCCCATAGTCACAAAAAAATACTAAGTTCCAAATTCTAAATTCCAAATATTAAGTTCCAAGTTTCAAATGCACCAACAAAAATCAACTACAAAATATCAAGTTACATATTCACCAACTTAAATAAAACATAAAGTCGATCAAAAAGTAGGTGGTGTGCTCTCGTCAAATACTTGAGAACTTTGACTTGCAACTTCACAATCTTGTTGTCTATACACATTCATCCTTTTAGCTCCTGGAGGTCTTATGTAAATATTTCCTGATTCACCGGTGAGTACTCCATATCTTGTCCTTGCCTACATGCAAATTAAATATGAAAATAATGTAGAATGATTTAGATAATAATTAAACAATATTTTACCTGTCTCATCTCTCTAAGCTCGAGAGTGCTTGCCTTCTGTTCATGTAATGAACCCATCAGCTTTTTTGGTCTTCCAGCTTTCTTTTTAGGAGGTGTAGGCTCTGTGGCACATTCTTCCTGAGGCAATGGAGGTTTTTTGCATGTCCTCATATTATGACCAACTGTTTTACATCTTGTGCATGCAACTCTAGCACTCTTATTAGATAGTTTTTGCTTTCCTTGTCTTGGTTCCTCAGAAATATCTCTCCTTCTATTTTTTCTCAATCTACCAGGTTGTCGGACAAAAGGGTGAGGAAGTATAGGAGGTTCATCCACAACCGGCCAATCCTTATGCCCATAAATAGGACTCAAATAATGCTTATATGCATCAAGATAATTTCTTCTATAGTAGAATTCATCAACATACTTAACTGGGTCATCCCTAACATGTCTAATGCAAGCCAAACCGTGAAAACATGGGATGCCTGTCAAACCCCAAGCTCTACAGCTGCATTCTTTGTTTATGAGGTCTACAATAGATTTCTGATCAAATGCATGTATTTCAAACTTATTATCCATTGCAGGATTAATGACACAAGACTGGACAAACTTGTGCAATTCTCCTAACTTCTTGTTCACATTTGGGCACAAAATATCAAAAGAAACATTTAAGTTCTTCACAATCTCTGGCATTCTAGTCATCAAACTCTTGCGGATTTCCTCTAACATGTCAATTATTGGCTTATCCCTAGACTTAAGGATATAGCTATTAAATGACTCACATATGTTATTATCAATTGTGTCTGTCTTAGTGTATGCAGAGATTAGAGACTTACAAAACTTTCTTGGTTCTCTGTCCATGAATTGTTTATAAGCTTTATCGGACTCCTCTTTCAACAAACTCATCTTGAATTTGAAATCATTTGCATTTGTGCACTTCACTGCTCCCCAAAATAATGATTTCAACTTGGGGCTTGGGAATTGTTTCTTCCAATTGGCATAAATATGTCGTGCGCAATGTCTGTGTTCGGCATTAGGAGCCAACTTGAGAATACCATTGATTATCCCCTGAAAAAACAATTAAACAATTATTAGTATATCCTTGAAAAATAATTAAACAATTATTATTAATAATCAGAATTGAAAACAAATACTTTAATTAAAGTATATAAATATTACCCTATGCTTATCACTCATGAATGTCCAGCCAAAGTCATCAATAATGTTAAGATCTTCGAATAAGTGTGTGAAAAACCATGTCCAAGTATCTTCACTTTCCTTTTCAACCACTGCCCAAGATATTGGCCACATCTTGTTGCAATCTTTAGCAACCGCAGCCAATAAAGCCCCACCCAGAACTGTTTTCAAGAAGCATGCATCAAAGCATATACATTTTCTACATCCCATTAAAAATCCCTTTCTCAAAGCTGAAAATCCTATGTAAACTCTCTCAAATACTGGTTGATTATTGCCATTCAAGTTTGTTTTCAGCAGAAATCTCCCTTCTTTGTCCATGTGTTGCAAATGAGATACATATGGCCTCAAGTTTTTATAGTGGCTCTCAAGGGATCCTCTCAACTTGTCTAATGCTTTCCACTTTGATTTGTAGCACAAATCCTCCGTAACAACAACTCCATACTTCAATTTAACATCCTGTATCATTTCCTTTGCAGGATAGTTAGGACTCCTCTTCAGGACAGGTGTAAGAATGTCAGCCAACCAATCGCTAGTTACTTGTCTATTAATGCTACTTCTAACACATGTATGTTTATCCATGATTGTCTTGATCACAAAGGTTGACTCATGCGGCAACTTACTAGCATACAACATCCATGGACAATCCCCGTCACACCTTGCCTGTAGTTTTTTTTCACTTGATTTATTCCATCGAATATTATATCCATTCTCTATTGCCCAATTCCTGATTCCTTCCTTGCATTCTGTAAAATCTTTAAATTTTAGCCCAATCTCAAATATAAGACACTTATTGTCAACCTCACTCTTATATGTCTTTGATTTAACTGTGCGCTTGCTTCTCCTATAGCCCAAGTCTTCATCAGAATCTAATGAATATGGCGAGTCATCTGAAGACTCATACTCTGATATGATATTATAATCATTCTCTTCAAACTCAATAGGTTCATCTAAATTATTCACCCTTCTAGCCCCACTTATATCATCAAAGACAATTTTTCCCTTATTCTTGACATCCATTTTAGCTGAATCAGTAAAATCATCATCTAAACATTGAACGTAAATCTTCAATGCAGACTTCTCAAAATCAACATGATTATAAATTTCATTATCGTAACCATCATCACCATCAAAAAATATATAACCTTCCACATCACTCATAACTCTAAAAGCACATTTTAACATACTATGGTATCCTAGAGATTGAATAAATGCAACTAAATCTTTAAATTGAAAGAGCATCCAATCAACCATTTTCACGACATCTGTCGTACCTCCAATATAGCAATTCTCACTCTTAAAAGTGCCTCCGTGGATAACTTCTATATTAATAAGATCTTCACATGCAGACATTGTCTCATCCTCAACCAGCGCAACATTCATGATAAACCTTCAACAGAAAAACAATCAAAATTAATTCTTTAATTAATAAAATCTAATAATTGTTGTTTTATAAAAAAAAAAGCTTAGTCACTGTTTATAGTTTTTTAAAAGAAAAAAATCGCCCCTCACTGTAAGCAAAAAAAAAAAGGGAATTTGCTTAACTTCATAAATTACACATTCATATTCCAATTGAAAATCGAGAACGACAATAAGAAATTAACATCTTACTAGAAATATGAACAATTACAGATATTGATAGTTTAATTATAAAATCAAAGATACTTAAATCATAAATAAATAGAAGTTACCTTTAATCTTATGAGGATGTTGTTGTTCTTCGTGAGGGACCACAGTAACTATGATAAGGGACCACAAAAAGCCAAGGGAATGAGTAGGACACTAACTATACCAATATCACAAGGGACCACAAAAAGCAAGGGAATGAGTAGGACGTGAGTTCCTGAAAAATTATAATGTATTTGTGTGTTATCTAGGTTTTTATCGTAAAGTGAGAGTTGTGATTTTTGGGATTTATTCAAAAGAAGGGTTTTATTATAAGAGGGCTGCGACTTGCGAATGAGAGTAGAAATTGTGTGTAATTTATCGGGTTTTTATTTTGATGAGTCAGATTTTAAAAAAATATATTTTTATCATACATAATTTCCACATAGACAATTAACGGATGACTCAGTGTAAAACTAACACCGTTAAATAAGGAGGACATTTTAACATAACTTGAATAAAAATTGGGATATAATAACATAAAAGAAGAAAAGTAGGACAAAATTCCATAATTCAGAATACTTGAGGATATATTGAAGGGTTTTCCCTATTATATTCTTGTAGCTCACGAAAGCTCACCATAAGGTGGGCAGCATATCATTACTCTATATATATATATATATATATATATATATACTTGATATCCTGAATAAATATTTAAGTAATATGCATGATAATAATATCAGAATATAATTGAAGAGGAAAAAATGTGTGAAGAGAGAAAGAGAGAGAGAGTTGCTAGTTGGGAGTCCCACATGAATACGATGCACACGCTTTTCGGAGTGGGCAGAAAGTAACATGCTCCACCTTCACTCTTTTTTTTTTTCTCTTTTTTTGACAACCAAAATATTACGAATCTTTCCTTAAATGGGAATAAATTGCCAGCCAATCCCCTCTCTTACTTTATTACTTCTTTTTTATTAAGAGAATAGGAAGATTAGGATTTTAAAAAAAATGTAAATTAAGTATTTACTTATTTTGAGAAAAAAAAATATTTTATTCCCAGTATCATTTCCAACACCCCTTATTTATATTTTCTTTATTTGGTAAATCTTTCTTCATTGCATCAAAGGCTCATTTTCAATTATATGAATGATATTAAAATAAGAAGTGGACATAATTATTGGATCAAACCAGAAATGAACAAATATTATATCAACATATACAACTTTTTATGATTATATGTACATAATTTATATGCATGCGCAGTCCTTAATAATCTTAAGTATATTAAGCCATAAATATCTTAACTAAGAGAGAATATGTAGTCCAAAAAAATAAAAGAAAAAGGAATAATCATTCTTATGAAAATAAAAATATGATAATTATAGTATGTTATGATGCACTCCAAACATTATATATAAAAGACTATTTCACGATTATACATATAAAGAAATATTTCATAATGTATGATACATATTACATTCTTAAACACTCATATTATGTTCTCGGTGTGCAAATGCAATGTGTATAAATCCTTTTATTTATTTAGTATAAATTTTATATAAATATAAGTGAATAAATAATCATAAAAATGAAAAATAAATTGATTACAACAAAATATAATCCTCACGCATCACGCAAGTACTATACTAATATCAAATATGTATTTTTATACAAATAACTTATAAAACCAAAATAATTTTTAATACGACGAAAAAGAAGGGAGTGTAGACTGTAAATATCTTTTATTCAAAGAATTATAGGTTGATTATTTTTTAGGACTATAAAATTATATTATTATTATTATTTAAAAGGAAGTAATAGTTCTGAGTTTTAAATGCAAGAAACCAAATTTAGAAATAGACTAATTTTTATTTTTATTTTTATTTTTAATTGTGTTAAGTGAAATTACATTTAGGGAGGAAAAAAGAGATGTCTCCTATCGACAAAACTAAAATCTTTCAATAAAGCTAAATAAAAAGTGGAAAGCACATTACACTTAGCTTTTCCTAAAAAATTGGAGCCCTAAAAATTCTGAAAATTTTATTCTACACCCTTAAACTTTTGCTGACTCCTTAATCATTTTAGGCTTTGTCCCCTTCAACTTACACCTCATATCTTCCACTACTTATTTCATTGACAAATCAAAATAAAGAAAAATAACATAAATTATTTGCCATTTATTTTTGTTAAATGTTTGGTATTCGTAAATGAAAGTAACACGAACCACCTTATAATAGTAAAAATATCACTCTCCTTATACAGTAATTTTTTAAGCTAGCGTAAATAAAATCTAATAGTTTTTATATGAGGTATTGTCGATGATCTGAAAGATTCTTAATTTTTCAATCCAAGATTTAATATTAAGGTACTGAATTGAAAATTTTATAATATTTCAGGTCTTGCATTGATAATATTTAAAATATTTCAGGTTATAAATTGGGAATTCATCTTTTAGATCCTAAATTATTTTTAGATCTTTGAATTGAGAATACTCAATTTTATATACTGAAAAGACTAGAGAATTTTGAAGCCAAAATTCAATGATGAAGTTTGAATCATTTTGATGATATGATCCTTTAACAAAGTGTGTGAATTGAATGAAAGTAAACCTCATTTCCCTTGTTTTTGTTCAATATAATAAATGTAGATTGATAAATAGATTTTATCATATATTTAGGTTTTATTATTCATAATCCATTCTCATCCAAAGAAGAAAAGTTACCTTCACGTAATTAATAACAAAAAATCTTAAAATCATGTTTATAACCTTTTTCTTTAGATCGTTTTTATAATTAGTTACTCATTTTTTTAAATTATAATTGTAATGGTTGATGACTTGATGTTATAGATACTTTGCTGACTATTGATTATTTCTTGCTACTACGACACGTTTGTAAGAGAATATTATTTTTAAGGTTTCAAGCTAAAATATTATGCTTTAACCCCACAATGCTAGTGGGTTTGAGTGCAATTAGTGGTGTAATTGAACTGAGTTAAAACGTTCTGTTGAGTCAAACTTTGTGTTTTTTATTTAAATTTGTAGTTTAAGAATTCTATTAAGTCTTAAACAAATGTAAATTAATTTTTTAGATTATATTTAAAATATTCATTATTTTTTTAGAAAACTTTTTTTATTTATTCTAAATATAATATTATTTCCATATTTAAATTTAAAATGTTCTAATAACGACAAAAATTTTATCTTATCTATTACTCTTAAATTATAAAAATTAATTTTATAAAGTTAATAATCTTATATTTCATACTAATTTTAGCTAATGAATTTTTTTACAAGTTTACGAGAGGAATACTATAAAATTAAAGTTTGATTTGTTTATTAAATGAGTTTTTAGTAAATAGAAGTATGGCAAATTCTCAGATGGGACGGTCTCATATTGTGAGACGAATTTAATGAAATGATGTGTTTCTTTATTGCAAATAATGTAATTTCTTTATTGCAAATAATGTAATTTTTTAAAATGAAATGATGTATTAAGGTCCGTTTCACAATAAAAAAAAATTGGAGAGACCGTCTATCAGGAGACTAACTCATAGAGTATTGAATAACTCATAAGCAATTTGATTGGTTTCTCTCTCCCCTCCGGAAAAGATAAATCTTTACAAAATAACAATATTCTTTTTATTTAAAACTTATTTAGCGATATAATTTTTCAGTCACTATTTTATAGTAAAATCTTATTATTTCTTCGTTCAAATTCTATCGGGAAAACAAAAATCAGCGACGAACCAAAAACACAAATATTTAAAGATGAGAAAATGTCCCGTTCAAAAGAAAAGGGAAACTAGACTATAATGTTATAAACGAGTATTATGAATTAAAAATTTAAAAAATAATTTAATTATCGATTTAAAATCTAAAAAATAAATGTTCAATTCAGAATTTATAAAATTCTCAATTTAGAATCTTAATAGCAAGTTTAGGATAGAAAATTTTACGATTTTTCAGTTCATATCCCGAATTAATAATTGGATTTTTGAATGTCAATCAATGAATTAAAGTATTTCTCAAACCCTGCATTAACAATTCTCTCTTTATAAATAATGTGGTATATTCTTGCAAGAGTGGAGAAATACCTCCCAAATAGTTTTTTTTTTAAGAAACCGACACCACGGTATGGAATGTGGACATAAATAAATGAACATCTAAAAATAAGTGGGACATCCATCCCATTCATAACATTTTATTCATAAAAAATTCTCAATGAAAAGTTTTTAAGATTGATTAAATCTTTTTTTTACTTTTATAGTTAAGAAATAACAGGGGTCGTGATTCAAATTTTAGTGTGACCAACCACATATCATGGGCTTAAATGATATACATAATTTATTCTTTGATTTTTTGTCAATTGCGTTACGTGGTATTTTATATTTAATGCCATTGATATCCTCTGTTACAGGCTTTTGACACGTTTATTTGACTCAATTTATACAAAAATATATAAATGCAATTCAATATTTCATACTTGCAATATTATTGGCAAGAATGCAAGTTGTCATAATTATTAGCAATAATTGAAAATAAATATATAGGTCTCTTTTATAATTTTGAATTCATATATTCTTTGTGCGTAGAATTTAATTATTTATTAATTAATCATAACTGGGCCATTGTGTAAAGTTTGAGCAACTATAATTTTATATTATATTTTGATTTTATTATGAATGTTAAGTGTCATTGTTCCAACAAATACCAAGAACTTAAGTAAATTTTTTCTTGAAAGAGCAAGAACTTAATTTTAAAAAACAAGATGCCATATTACAAATAAAATTAATAAGACTGATTATAAAAAAAAATTATTTGAATCTTAAATCAAAACCAACTAAGTGAGAACTATTTACCAATCACAACTGTTTATTTGATGAAAATTATGATAACTATTGGTGGGCAGTGTTGTAAAAAACTTGGCTTGAGTAGTTGCCTGGGCGCTAGGCAACCTCGACCAAGCCGATAAACCTATAATTGGTGCTTTGGGGTGTTCACTTTTTTTAATGAAAATATATATTAGTAAATAAATAATTAATAAAATATATATAGATTGTGCAATTATAAAATCTTACTAAAAAATTGAATTCAATAAAGGTTGGATTTCGCAAGATCATGACATTGGAATGTTTATGAAAACGTGACCACTTTAGGTGAATTCGTTCCGATCCTCAGGGCGGAGCGTCACGAATGGTATCAGAGCCGAAACATCTCCCTGTATGGTTCAAGGAGAACCTGCGAAAAACTGGTGGCATGTAACGACTTGACGCCAGAGCAGAAAGTGATGTCATTGCATAAGAAGCACAGACAACGAACGACTTCGATAAAATTTTTAAAAGGTGTACGGAGGGTAAAATAAATGAATACCAAAATGAGAGGAATTGTAAAGTTATGCCAGAATGAGAAAGCTTAAAGGATATAACGCGTTTGACCTTAGATAAATCTTTGATAGTTTCTCAATGTGTAATTAAGAATAAAGCACGCTATGAAAGATGATTTATATTAATTTGTGGTATCAACTGTTAATTAGAAGCAAGATGAAAGCCTCGACAAGCTTGTTTAGACCCTATGGGTGGAGAACACTAAAAGCTCTTATCATAAAAAAAATTTGAAAGAAACTTAATTTGTGGATCATTGTGATTCTTTCGTGTTTCAATACAATACAATTTTGTGGTGAAAAACTCAAATAGAAATCAATTAGTAATAAATCTGAAAAACCATTGTTTTTTGATGAAAAATACGGCGACAATCTCATAAAAATATTTTGATTAAAAATAAATATGAGAAAAATATGTCGTAAAAGTATATATTCTTAGGATCACTGTGATTCTTCTTTTACTGCTTTTTCCTAAATAAATTAAAGTGAAAAAAATAACATAATTATGAAGGAAATTGGGCTTGGGACTGCAAAGCCCATCACGAGGGAAATTTGATTCCATTTCGTGCTTATAGCCGACTCAACTTGGCTCATCGAAATTACCTAAATACACCCTAAAAACTGACGCGGCAACACATCAAAACAAGGGCTATAATCGGAAATCAATTACTATTCCAAATACTCAATAATTCACAGACCTCCAAGTGAACATGCTCGCTCGCAAACTACTGGGGATCGGCTTGAAAAAAAATTTGAAATTGAGTCGATAGTAATCGAGTCGAGCTCGAGCTTTATGATACTCGATTCGACAAGCTCGTGAACGTTATCGAACTCGAACTTAAATCGAGCTTGGGTTCGAGCTAGGCTCACGAACCTTATCGAGCTTAATATAATTTTTATTTTTATTTCTAAATTTATTATGGAATAATAAATAATATAATTTTTCATTAAAAATTAAAACAAATTATAACAATCAAGCTTGACGAGTTTGACCTCGAGCTCGAGCTTGGAAATATGAGCTCAATCGAGCCGAGCTTGAGCTCAAGCTCGAGCCTGACCATACCCGGCTCGTGATCACCCCCTCCAACTATCGGTGGCGGATCTATGTACAACAAGGGGCTTCAATCATTTTTTTAATAGTATCATGATTCAATATTTTATAGATATTTTTTTTTGTTAAGAAAAAAATTGATAAAAATTTAAATAATAGAATATGAAGGAGTTTGGATTAAGGTCGGAGTAAAAAAAAATTCAAACCCTCTAAAATGGCAAAAACTTGCGTTAGGCAGACCTAAACGGTTTAAGCGGGTTTTATCCTACCAAAATGGGTTGATCCATCCCAAATAGGGTTTATTAACCCCAATTAGGGTATATTATATGGGTTTGAGTTTGGGTTAATGGATAAAACCCGCCTAAATCGTTTAGGCTTGCCTAACCCAAGACCTTCCCCTCTAAAAAAAAAAGGATAATTCTAAATGGAGCCACAATTTTTCTTAACAGGCCTCCAAATTTACAAAAAAATAAAGTTCTTACTTACTATTTTACCCTTTTAACCTATAATTTAAAATTTTATCTAAAAAACAAAAACAAGATTTATAGAACCCTATTCTTTATTAACCATAGGCACGTTTCTTCGACTGTAAAAACATACAGAATTCGTATCATATTCATTTCTTCATGGCTCTCCATTCTCGTTTTTCTCAGTTTCTTCCTCAACATTTGTATTTCTTTTTTAGTTATTCATTCATTATTTGTTAAAAGTAAGCTCCAGAACTTCTTGAAACCCATAATTATTATCTACATAAGTAACGGAAAGAGATTATCAAGTTTTACAATCCCAAATACATTATTGTAAATTGAAATATATTTTATGCGATTTCTACTGAATGGAAGATCTATAAAAAATTAAACAATTAAATTCATCATAGATATATGCGTCTTTACATTAGGAGTTTCTGTTTCGTTAATTTTTCAGTGTTTTAATTTAGGGGCTGCAATGACAAAATAAGAATATTAAATACTTATTTTCATTTTTTAAAATGGAGAGCTATATTAAATAAAAATAAGGATGTATTTAAAATTACCTCTAAAAAAAAATTGTATCCGCCACTGTTAATTTACTCAACTCCTAAGAGTGAATCCAAGGGTACATGAGTATATATAACATAGCAACTTATTCAAAGTGGCTACTTTTGTGTATTCCCACTTTCGAGGAAGAAATTTAAATAGCCATTTTGGATAAATCAACATGTTATATAGCTACAAGTTTAAAAATATATGTTTTTTAGCCACTTTCCAATGATTGGAGAGAGAATTTAACATTTTGAATTTGTTAAACATTAATTGTTTTTTGATTTATTATCAATCTACCCCACCACCTACCCCACCACCTCTTTCTCTCTATCTCTCTGAAACTAGCGATTTCCCCCACCGTCGACCGCCATTTTCGCCGATCGGAAGCTCCAAACCACCGGATTTTGCTCGCCCAACTCAAAAAAAAGCTACATTCCGTCAAATATAATGTCTGGAGAAGAAGAAAACCCAAATCAAGTAAGTTAATTCCCACTTTCGAGAACAAAAATATGTTTCTGAAATTTTCGTCGAATTTCTATGCTTTTTAGGTTTAAATACATGTTTAATTATGTATATAGTTGATTAGGTTCATATTTCGTCGATTTCTATGCTTAAATATGACTAGAAACAATGTAGAAATGGATTTTACTGCGTTTTTACTCTGAAAAACACTGCGTATACCTGCCCTAGGAGAGAGACGACGAGATCTCGATATGCCAAATCGAGATCTCGATTTTTTTTAAATTCAGAATCGATGATTGCTATTTTATTTCATCTCGATTTTGAAATCGAGATCTCGATTTATTTATTTATTTTAAATTTCTGCTTTCAATTCCTTTAATTCTGCTTTTATTTAAATATTTTATTTTATTTAATTGTAGGTTTGGGAGTGAATCAGACCCAGTTTGCAGGGGACAGTCCCACGGTCGATGAATTGTTACGACCGGGACATTCTTGAGGACATTCGGACCAGATTAGCGAGCCACGGAGACGACGACGTTGTTTTCGATTTATTTAGGGAAGGTCCCTTCGGTGCATTTCTCTCTTTCCGATGGAAGAAGAGAACGATACGAGCTACTTGGGCTCTTATCACCCACGAGATTAATGTGGAGGGAGCTGAGGATGAGCTGTGGTTTAGGGTTGGTGAAACCAATATACGATTAGGTGCAGAGGAGTTCTGTTTGATGACCGGGCTGCGGTTCGGCGATTCGGATTTTGATCCTACTGCATTGAATGATATGCCGAAGGATGGGTGCTTATATTCTCACTACCAAGACTTGCCGAGTGTAGATCAGTTGCACATTGATTTCATGAATAGGGACCTGGTTCTGAGCGATTCTATTGATGATTATGTGAAGATCGCTCAGATTCTTTTTGTTTATCGGATGTTGATTTGCTTGGATGGGAAGCGACTGGTAGACCCATGGGTCTATACATTGGTGGAGAAGCCTCACGAGTGGAGGGCTTTCCCTTGGGGCTCGTGGTCGTTCAGTGTCTTGCTGCATCAGATGTCTGTCGTGATCACATCTTCGAAGTCAGCTAAGGTGCCTTTGGTCCTTATATACGGCCTTGCTTGGGTGTTAGAGGTAATTGTTTGTAATTTTTATTTTTAATTTAATATATTTTTAATTTATAAAAGATAAGGAAAGAATTGTTAATTATTTACATTATTTTGCAGGCATGGGCGTACGAGGTGATCCCTGATCTGGCAAAGGTATGTGCGATACGCAATATGCCAGCGGGGACTATGCCTCGATGATTGATGTGGAGACCTCATTATGTTCGGGATGCTGACTTTACTGATTTTTTCACAAATGAGGTAATTATTATTTACAGTTTTTAATACTTATATTATAATTAAATATTATATGTTTTATTTGATTTATGTTTTTTTAGCATCATTGCAGTACTTCACTGCAGCCGACTGAGGATGAGGCCGATTCTGAGTTTTGGCTCAGTCTGCGGAATGCTGAGAAGGCGATGATTCGCAGATTCAAGCCTTATAGAGGCTTGAGGCCCCGACTATCAGCCTCTCAGCGGCCTTCTGCTAGTACCTCGAGGTCTTCTTCGAGGAGGGTTCCGCAGCAGCAACAGTCGCTGCCATAGCATCAGCCCTCGCCACAGCGCCAGCCATCGCCAGTGTTCGATATGGGGAGTGGTGGTTTTGAGATTCCAGTCCGCTCTTCTTTCGAGCATACCGATCTTCCTATGGGCGGCAGGCTAAGAAGCGCCCGCGACGTTCCGCATCTGCAGAGCCTCTAGAGGTACTTGTGTTTAAATTTATTTGATCTTTATGTGATTACATTTTACTTATATATTTATATGATCTTTTCAGACTGGACAACCTCCATGGTACGAGGGGCACGAGATGTCCATGGATGACATGGTGCGATTTGCAGTGCCATTGGCTATCAGCTCGTGTAGCCACTGGCAGATACACTTCTCCCACCATTGGGAGATCGGCTCGTGCAGCCACTAGCAGATTACATGATTGTTCCAGTGGCTGATCGCATCATTGATCCAGTGGCGCAATGAGATGTGCAACCATTGGCGGAGCAACTTATACAGCCATTAGCGAATTACATCATTGATCCAGTGGCACAGCGGCTTATTAAGCCATTGGCAAAGACCATGATTGATCCGGTGGCTCAGCGACTTATGGGGCCAGTCGCAGATAGACTCATGGGGCCAGTAGCTGATCGTGTGGGTCAGTATATTGTGGAGTCGGTGGCTTCCAGGGTTACTCAGAGGTTGAAGGTTTTCTTACTGGACCTCGCAGATACACTTCTTTGCCGCCCTCGTCGGAGCCAGAGATGGGCCCCACCGTACCCTTATTATTCTGGGCCCACCACCTCTCAGACTGTTGGCCCCACCACCTCATCCACTGCTGGCCCCACCGCCTCTTCCACTGAGGGCCCCACCCCCTTTCGTGCTTTTAATAATGCCAAGATGATGAAAGAATATCTGTCTTACATGGATGATTTCACGCAACAAGTGAGGGTACCTGAGCAGGGATTGGTTATGAGTAGGGAGCTCCATTTCCGGCCACTTAATGACCCGAAGGAGAATGTTTCAGAAGATGTAAGTGCATAACTATTAGTTGTGAATTTTTAGATTATCGGTTTTATATTACTTTTTTGTGTGATATCATCTTTTGCAGATCTTCATGAGAATGTCACGAGACATGATTGCCAGAGCTGACAGCAGCTTCCTTGATGACGATGTTGACCTGGACATCACTATCATATTAGACCCATCTTCCTTTGTAAGTAATGAATGTTGAAACTTTTTTTTAATTCTTTAATTTTCATTTCATTTTATTATGTATATAATGAATATATTGTGCAGGACTGTATCTTGCTAAAATGGGAAAAAGCCCCAAAGAAAAAACGAGGGAAGGCTGATGATGATTACGCTTGGTGGAAGCCCCATGAAGATTTAGTGAAAGCTGTCTAGGGTAGTGGTGGATTGTCTGGCTTTAGGAGTTGGTACAAGGCGAAACATGTAAGTGACAAATTTTTAGATTAAATTGTTCTATTAGTTTTCATGTTAAGTTTAATTGTGTTTATCTGTATTTTAGGTTATCGGGATTGTCCATCTCTACGAGCACTGGGCCACTGTACGGATTGATCTTCATAGCTAGCGTGTTGAGTTATATGACTCACTTTTCCACGCTTTAAATGATCCATCTGACCCAGTGCTCTATCTGAAGCGGGATAATGAACTTCGGCCACTTCTTATATTACTTCCCCGTGTCCTTGATGCTGTCGGGTACTGGGACAGGGTCGATCCTCCTCGTGTAAGAAGCAGTGGTCATTTATCTCTGATCAAGGATGTTATTGAGATGCCCAAGCAGGTGGATTCACATAGCTGTGGGGTATATTGTATGATTTTTGTTGATAGGTTACTTAGAAGAAGGAAAGCTCCTGTCAGTGATCTTACTTATGAGTTTACTGTTCATTATAGGCAGCTTATAGGTGTTAGGATAGTACATTGTTGTAGAGATGCAGAAGCTCGAGAAGTTGAATCCTTGTAGTACTGTTTGCTTTGTTAATCATGAATTATGTATTTATTAATGTTGATTTTGAATTTTGGTGTATTTTGTGATTGATTGGTACTGCACAACAGGGATTTTGGTATTTTTTTGGTGATTTTGGAATTGCAGAGGAGGGATTTCGAGACGAGGATGAGCATGTCGAGATCTCGAAATCAAATAGAGATCTCGACATGCTCATCCTCGTCTCGAAATCAATTTAAATCACAATTAATCTTAAATTAATATTAAATTAAGACATTATATGATATAAACATATATTACTTCACATGTATTAATCAATTAAAACATCCTTTAACGTAATGCATTCTGCATTTGAATCAATTCATACATAAGATTTTCTATTTGAAATGTTCATATCTTATTGATGTTTGAATAGGATGAAGTAGAAGTAGTATAATACAAGGTAAACATCTTATTAATGAATGAACTATTGCATGTTTCTTTGTTACCGAATAAAAAATGCTTAAATGAATGTTATATGAGTTGATTATCCTCGAAATTTACTGAATTACACATTAATTTAATCACTCAAATCGAGATCTCGAATTGGATTTTGAGACATATCGAGACAACAATTGAATTTGTCTCGACTCAAACCCTAGAATTCACGAAATAGGGATTTCGAGATCTCAACATCACGATTTTGAGATCTCGAAATCAATTTGAAAATTTGTTAAAATCCACCTGAATTCGTATACAAACCAAAATACTTAAATATTTTCTTTTTGTATGCCCCGTCTGCTGACAGATACTACATGTCTTCGCCCGTCGCCTTCGTGACCCGTCTTTGGGTGGAGGACTGTTCAAATACACCTCACCAATGGCGATATAAGCAGTGCAGGCACGTGAGTTGTGACCTGTTTGTCGACACCTCCTACATACTTGAGATCTGCGCGTGGTCGAACTCTCAGCACCAGAACGTGCTCTACTCATCCTCGGACGACCATCCTTATCGAACTACTATCGGTGGTCTCACAACAAAAGAAGTTACCTCCGAAGGGAGTACCCAATCCGATGGATGTGGCACAGTCATAATGGTGTGATGATATGTCTGTAGCAGAGTGAATTGTTTGTAGTAGTGTGGCACGTACTCTGATATCGGCTGCGAAGTATATCTGACAATCAAAAAATAAGACACACATGTTATAACACTACAAGATATGTGCAATAATGAAAGTACGAATTAACATATTACCTGAAGGGCGGCAGCCGCATGACAACATGGAATCAGATCGAGATCGAACTGACGACACTCACACATTTTGTGCTCTAAGTCGACATTGTAGCTCCTTTGTTGCCCTTCCACCTTGTATATGTGTGCCATGGTGGTGCCTCTGACTACAAGATGTCGCCCATATTCGGATGACTCTATTAACTTCGTCATAGCTATGTGTGTTAGAGCATGATCTCTAGACCGTGCAGCCGCCCGTCGCTCGTCAAACCATCTCTCAACCATAGTTCTGTAAGTCTCAAGAAGGACACATATGGGCAATCGCCTTGCCCATAACAAACGAGAGTTGAGGGATTCGGCTGCGTTGGACGTCATGAAGCTGAATCGGGTACCAGGGCACTGAGATCTCGACCAACGGTGGACTCCTATATCCAGAAGCCTCTTGTAAGCTCGATCTTTGCTCAGAATCTCCAAAGTAGACATGTACTTTTGAAATGCATCGTGCTTATAACAGTAGACTGCATCTCGTAAAACAGCACCAACTTGAGGACCGTACCTCGACATGTTATTCGCCGAGTGGTAGTAGCAAATAGCATGTGTAGCATTCAGAAATGCTAACTCCACTGCATTTTTTATGCTCTTGTGCTGATCACTGACAATGATGAGTCCTTCGCAATCTCCAAAGCAAACATGCAAGCAATGCATGAACCACATCCACGACTCATCATACTCTATGGGTCCGATCCCGATAGCAAGGGGAAATTACTGTTCATTGTCGTCTTTCGTCACCGTAACAAACAACATTCTCTTATTCTTGCCCTTCAGATGTGTGCCATCTACAACGATCACTGGGCGCATGAAGCTGTGAAATGCATCGATGCATGGAGCAAGCGCCAGAAACATGTGCTTGAACAAACTCTCCGAAGAAGTAGACATATCATACATCGTGTCTGGGTTACGAGATTGTAGCATGTGTAAGTAGCCCGACATCATCGCATAAGACTTCTCCCACTCGCCGAATACCATTGCAATGGCTATGTTTCTTGCCCGCATGGCAAAATTGTAATCAATCTTGATGCCGAATTGAATCAACAATTCAGACATCATCTCCTTCGGCTTTAGAATAGCGCCCTCCGCCGCCAACTTTCTAGAGAAATACTTACCCAACACTCTTGCGGGCACTCTGCGGGGAGCAACAGGATCAATATCTGTCTGGCAGCTGTGCATCAGATCACACTTGAATACTCTCCAAAGAGTTCCAGATTGTCTTGCACGTAGCATAAAAGGACAACCATTCCCATGCTTGCATCTGAAGTTGAGCCGAGTAGTGCTCGACCTCTCCGTGGAGTATTCCAACCGGTGATGCAAGTGATGCAGTCCTACAGCAAGGTCAAGTTCATCCTTGCCGCTAAATGTTGCTCCAATGCATAGCTCAATCTGCAATCTGCGGGAATAATCCACTCCAAACGCTCAGGAGCATCAACCTCTATTAAATGAAGCACCTAACTCCTTACTTCCTGATCATGTCGAGTTGCAGCCACGGACTGACTCAAGTTATTGTTAGATAGTCCGTACTGATCCATTCGCCCAGGAGCTAGAATCCATCTAGAAAAATCACTGACCAAGGACTCAAACAACCGACTCCGACCCTCCTCCTCGCTTGCCTCCTCCTCCTCCTCATCCTCGTCATCACAATAATCATCATCATCATCTGTAGATTCCGCCTCATACTCATCTACGAAATCATCAGCTAATGAGATGCTAGGACCACCCATTCGTGTTGATCGCTGTGACTGTGACTGAGGTGCCTGAGATCCGGACTGATTTTGCTTCAATTTGGTGACCACATATATAATTGGATCAATGTTATTTTCATATAGCATCCGCATAATATCTTTATCGGTCTTCAGTCCAGCCTTCACATGTCTCGAGCCCCCAGATATACTGCTCATGTAAAACAAGCAGTAGCTAGTAGTGAGGAGATCACAATGCATGATCTCGTGAATCTCGGACAAAATGGCATTGTAGGAGATTCGTTCACGCCTCAAACATATCAATTGCTCGTCTCCGCCCATATATTCGGATCTGTCCCATGCACCACAATGACGTATGATGAAACGTTGATACGATATCTGCGATAAATGAAACGAAAATATTAAAAAAATCAAGAGCATATTCCAGCAGACAATTCGAGATCTCGATAATATGTTAAAATTAATTGAGATCTCGTGACAAAATCGAGATCTCGAGATGATGTCGCGATCTCGATATGATGATGTCGAGATCTCGACATCATTTCGAGATCTCGATTTTATAACGAGATCTCAATTTCCCTGGGTTTCTCCCTAAGTTCTCTGCGTATTTTTTACGAAGAACAGTCTTAAAATCACTATATTTTCTAAAAAACTAAGATATACAAGTCGTTTCTAAACACATATCATCAATATAATGTATAAAACGAATGAAAAATGTGGAAAACGGTTGAAATCTACATACCTTCGATTTTTGGCTCTCAAAACTCTCTCAACTATCTTCAAAATATTTTTTTGAATGCTTCCTCGTACAATGAAAGCAATATGTTTGTAAAAGGTTTTAATAAATTTCCAACAACTTTGGTTGTTGGAAATAAATGATAAAATAAATATTTCCGAAAATGAAAATAACTTTAATAAAGATGATTTTGTCTTGTAGCCGAAAATGGAAGAGAGAAAAAGACAAAAGTGCAAAATGGTTAGAAAACTTATATTTTTATCTTGTGGCTATAAAACATACCCACTTATTCAAAGTGGCTAGTTGTATGTATTCCCACTTTTAAATATTGATGGATGGATCCATTAATTTCATGAATAATATAATTTCACTCTAGAATGAAGGATATAGTCATGTAGATTCACTTCTTTAATTTTCTAAAATTGAAAAACAGAAATTTCGTTTGTACGGTCGGATGGATCTTGTGATCTGACATGGGAATTTTTTTTATAGAGTGATTGAATTAATGATTTGTGGTGTACTAAATATTTTGATTTTATCGACAACACATAGGGTGGATCGGAACGAATCCACTCAAAAAACGACTTTTGCAAAAGTATTTATATTTCTATATATATTAAACTAAAATCTCAGCATAATTTGTGGTAATATTTATTTGATCTAATTGATTATTAACGAATGATCTAGTTCATTAATATTGAAATGGATAATTTTTTATATGAATAATATATTATGATTTGATTATTTATTTGGATTAATTTTATATAGGATAAATACTTCAATTATTAATGAATAATTTATTTAATATTTTACTAAAAACTCATAAAATTAATTGAAATTAAATAAAAAAATAATTTAATAAATTCAATATATCTTTAGAGAACAAAATTATGTAATTTTATGAGAATACACTCACTTGGAGCATAAATTAATTGAATAATTTTTCTATATGAAAAATTATGAGTTTTACCTTAATATATCGGTCAACTTTGAATTCTACCCAAATTTTTTCTTTTAGAAAATCCTACCCAAATGTTTGATAATTTAGGAAAATTTATCCCCTTTATTCATATTATGGAAATTCATCCTCATATTTATTTTTATTATTTAAAAATATCCTAGATAATTTAAGACACAAGATGTCTTTAACTAATAAAATTAACCTTAGTATAAAAATTAACAATATGAAAAGTTGGGGTAAATTCCCCTAATTTATCAAACATTGATGTATAATTTCGTAATAGAAAAAAAATTGTGGAAATTTTCAGAATTGATTGATGCATTCTGCTAATATTCATAGTTTTCCTACTTCTATAATTATAATTTCTTAATCATAATGTTTTTAATATATTTAAATATTTGAAAAAAAACTCAAATAAAGTATCAAATATATTATAAATTATTGAAATTTTCTTAATAATATTATAAAATGTGCACATAAATTTATGTCAAACTATCGTTTTTTAAAAAAAAAAATATTCAAAACTATCAATTTTGAGTTGAATTTATAATGGGATAAAAAAATTCGGTGATGATAATTTAATAAAGCTACATTAGATTTTACATATTAGCATCCTGACATGTAGTTTTATGACTTTGAATGTCATCTCGTAAGTCATGTTGAATAATTACTAAAATTATAAATTGAGATAGAAACATTTACTAATTTTATTAATTTTTGTTAGATTAAGGATGCAAGGCGTTAATTAAGGAATTAATAGTTGTAATAATACTTATACATACAATTGATTATAGAGGAAAAATCTGAAATAGCAAGTTTGACTATTTCACATGCAAAAAATAACAACTCTTATGAAAAAATACACAATATAATAAAATTTGTGCAAATGCCCCTAGTTTTCATAATTCCAATCAACATAATATAAATTTATTGTTTTTCAAAAAATATAAAAATTCTATTATATTATTGGTTTAAAAAAATTAAATAAATAATTCAATTTATTTACGTATGAGTATTTCGGTTGACCAATTTTTTTGAGTTATTTTTTTAATTTTGTTTTAGGATTTTTTGAATTCAGATTTTATTGAAGTTATATTTTTAATGTTGTTAATCCAAATCATTACCGCATGAATTTATATTTCAATCAAAATTTAAATAATTTTAATTAGAAAATATGGGTGTAAATTGGAATTGCTATTACTTCAAATTATTAAGGTAATTGGAGTTAAGATTTCTAATTCATTTTTATTATTAAACAGTGGCGTGAATTTTTATTTTTATAGTAAAAAATAAGGGTTATGAATTAAAATTAATTAAGGGGTTGTGAATTGAAATATTTATATTAAAAAAGGAGGATGTAAATAGTTCACGTGAATTTACATTTGATTAATTAAGTTAAATTTATTCGGGTGTGCATTCCAGATTATTTTTATCATAAAATATATTATAATACACTTAATTATTATATTAATTATGTAAAAATGGAAATGAATTAAATATTTAATTTGTTATAATTCTCAGCGAAATCTTCATATTTGTTATTTTGATTGGACACTTTCTAAGGGTAAATTGGACTCTTCAATCAATTTTTGCTAATTTGTGCATTTATTCATAAGTAGGGGTGGGACGGTACGGTATACCGAAAATTTTTCGCCGTACCGTATACCGTACCGAACTTTACGGTATAAAAAAATTCATACCGTTACCGTACCGTAACTATCGGTATACCGAAGTTTTGGTATAACATAAACTGAATACCGTTATCGTACCGTAATAACGGTATACCGTACCGTACCGAAATTTTACGGTATACCGTGATATACCGTAACAGTATACCGTACCGTACCGAATATTATTAATTAAAATAATATATAAATATTAGTAAAATTATTATTTAATTAAAAAAAATGAGTTTCAAGGCAACTTCTCACCAGCTATGTGGTCGGCAACCTTTTCTCAATTACCACCAAATTAATGGTTTAGGTAATAACACTAATTAGCTATACAAAGATGTATTTTATAGGTGACTCAATTCATTTGTATTTGATAACTAACCGATGTGGGATATCAAAATGGCTGCTCATTTATAGATGCTTTCATTTGTTTGTGTTTTATTCTTTATCAATGTAGATACTTTATTATGTAGGATAATAACTTTAAAAAGTTACTCATTTTGTTGTTATTTTTTCTTCTAATCATATTTTTTTTAAAACTATTTATTATTATTATTTTTTAAAACTATTTTTATTATTATTTTCTTCTAACCCAATTGAACGAGGGAGAATAAAGAATTAAAATTAGAAAAATATTAGTTATGAACATTTATTGAAATAAATATATACGATAAATACTATTATATATGAATAATATTATATTATTTAAAATAAAAATAATATTTATATATTCGGTACGGTATGTAGACGGTATACCCTATATTTTAGAATCTCATACCGTTACCGTACCGTAGATTTTCGGTACGGTATCATACCGTACCGTTAATGACGGTATATCAAGATTTCGGTATTTTCGATATTTTTTCGATACGATATGTACGGTATATCGGTATTTCGATATTTTTCCCCACCCCTATTCATAAGAGTTGTTATTTTTTGGATGTGCTTTTAATTTTTTGCTATTTTTAATTATTTCCTCTTGATTATATGCAGTATTAAATTTAATTGGACAAATTTAATTGCGCAAGTACCATACTAGTTATGTTTTAATATAAAAATATAATTTAGTGCTCTTGGTCCTATATCAGAGTTAGTCTAAAATACGATAGAAGTTTTTCAAGGTTGAGCCCTTCGAGCTGGTGATTCTTGCACCGGCTTAGATTTAGAAATGCGCTTGTTTTGCTAGTTGAATATATTACTTAGCTGGTTTCAGTAATATACTCCAACTCTTGATATATTGGGTTTTAAATCTAGTGCGGAAACTCAAAAAAGAAAAAAAACAGTAAATAGCTCCACATATTATAAAGGTTCGGTCTAAACCGCTTTACAATCTCTCTTCAGCAAACTGTTTGTTGGTGAATAATCCCCAACAAATCCCCTAAGACTTATAAATTAATTTTCATTACAACTCGATAATTCCTATACATGACATTACAAATTTTAAGCTAATTTAGCTATACATGCTAATCTAATAAGATATTAGACTCATCAAAATAACATATAGAAAAGAAAGTGGGAATACACAAAAGTAGCCACTTTGAATAAGTTGCTATGTTATATAGCCACAATGATAAAAATATAAGTTTTCTAGCCACTTTGTACTATTTGTCTTTTTCTCTCTTCCATTTTTGGCTAGAAGACAAAATCAACTTTATTAAAGTTATTTCCATTTTCGGA
>JAPKLW010000148.1:619418-642812 GCA_026898455.1 Plectranthus barbatus
GTAGGTGGTGGGGTAGTTGGTGGGGTAATGGATAATAAATCCAAAAATAATTAATGCTACAAGATTTTAAAATTCAATTTCTCTCTCCAATCATTGACAAAGTGGCTAAAAAACATGTATTTTTATACATGTGACTAGATAACTTAACAAGTTATCAAAAGTGGCTAGATAAATTTTGGCCTCAACAATTAATGTAACAACATTTTAAAATTCAAATTCTCTCTCCAATCATTGGAAAGTGGCTATAAAACATACATTTTTATACTTCTGGTTATTTAACTTGTTAACTTATTCAAAGTGGCTAAAAAAATTTTGCTCTCAAAAAGAAATTACTAACAATAATTTCTACAAGAGTTTCATTTGATAACATAATTATTTCAATTATATGAATAAAAGAAAATATTAGCTATTATTAAAAAAAAAGTAGAAGAGAAAGTAAGTTAATAATAGAAAAAATAAAAAATAAAAAAGGTGTAGGAGAGGGAGACAAATGCGGTGGAGCAGTTGGTCACATCAGTAGGGGACCGCTTTGGTTTGATTGGTTTGTTTTGTTTGTATAACCAACAATTATCATATATATATGTTCAGCTGCACTCGCCAACACCAACTCCTCATTTCCATTTATTTAATATTATTATAAATTTAAAATTAATTTTATAATATTATAAACAGCATATTCACCAATAAAATAAAATTGTAGATCGAAATTAAAATGTGTAATAAAACAGGCTAACTGATAAAAATTAGGTGCAAAATGAAAACTTTTAGATAAAAGCACTGGTTTTTCCCTCATTTATTTGCTGAAAACATGTAATAAAATATTATACTCCCTCCGTCTCGTGTTAATTGATATATTTCTTTTCGGCACGAGAATTAAAGATGTGAGTGTAAGTGGAATTAATATTTTATTGTTGAGTGTGAAAAAATTATCATTTTTAAAAATATAATAATTCGGGTGAGACGCCCAATTTAATAAGTGTAGCAATTCGGGTAGGACAGAAGGAGTATTATTTAGTGTCTGAAAAGTAAAATGTTTTGATTGAGCAAAAATTTAATTAATTAAATAAAGGGCAAGTGAATCACACGCGCTAGGATGCGTTTGAGAAGAAGCATCATTAATGACTAATGTGAAAAAGGCCAATGGGAAGAGAAAGGTATAAAAGGGTATTATCCTACGCGACACCGACCACTGCACCCGCAAAACGTGTCGGCTTACTATTGCATGGAGAATTTTGATTGGGTCCACTGAAGTTGGAGCGCAAACTTCAAGGACTAGAACGTTTCAATTTAATTTGTTTTTTTCACCGGGGAGATAGCCTAGGAGTTATAGAGTAGCCAATAGGGAGCATCAAGCATGGGACAATTAAAATATATTTTGTGACTTTAATTTACTATAAATGATAAAATATCGATAAATAAACAGCATTGGGCGCCGACTAGGATTTATGGGGGAAGTAAAATTATAATGAATACAAATTCAAAAAGTTTGGGGAAAAAATAATAGTAGGCACAAATGGAAAATGCTCAAGAAATATTTTAATGAAGGACATATATCTAACCAATAAACGCATGATAAAATCTTAACAAACTCAAACACATTTTAAAAATCTTGTAAATTGTCTATACAACTTACTTGGCTTTTACAAGTTCCCACACTTAAATATTGAAAATCATTATAAGGTTATTCCCATAAGTGATATTCAATTATAAAATACTACTCATATGGAAAGGGGTTGGACGATCATAAAGGCTGATACAAACATTGAGTATCGTGAACCTTGATTATAAGTTTGAGATAGAATATATATATATATATATATATATATATATATATATATATGGATGCGATCCAGTGAGAACCACTCTTACCATAAGAAATAAGAACCAATCCTCGCCATTGATTTTGATGAATGAACGCTCAGGATTTTACTAAAATTTTCGGTCATTATATCTCAAAAAACCTGCATTATAGGGTATTTTTGTCATTTTGTACTTATTTAAGATTCTGTTTGCATATTCTATCTCGACATTCATTATATATCTAACAAACATGCATTATATACCTAAGAAACATGCATTATATATCTAGGAAACATGCATTATATACCTAACATTCATTATATACCTAACAAACATCTTCCTGCGTTATAATATGTTATTATTCCTATTTTAGAACAATATTATTATCATTATACGACATTACTTCCTCTATTATATATAATATTATTTTTATTTTAGAGAAATATTATATTACCTTCATTATAATGTATATGTTATTACTATATAATAACAAGTGCAAATATAATGATGAATGATGATTTCGCTGAAATAAACATGTTGCATTTTATCTATCATATTCTGCATTATATAGTACAACTTCATTCATTATATTGTACAACTGCATTCATTATATAAGAATTTGTGTAGTGTTACGAGAATTATGGATGTTATACATGATATTACTTTTATTTTAGAGAAAATTATATTACTTTCATTATAATGCATATGTTATTACTATATAATAAATAACAAGTGCAAATATAATGATGAATGATGATTTCGCTGAAAAAACATGTTGCATTTTATCTATCATATTTTGCATTATATAATATAATTTCAAGTATTATATTGTGCTATTGTATTCATTATATAACTTCATGCATTATATTGACTTCGACATGCATTATATACCTAGCAAACATTCATTATATACCGAACAAACATGCATTATATAATATAGTAATATACATTTATATAATATAACAAAAAATACATAATTAAAAACAAGTAATATATACAACTATGATATTATCTACAGTATGCAAAGATAATAAATTTTAATTTTATTTTTTTGATCTTGCAGAAAAAAAGTTATTGCAATTTATCTATCATATTCTGCATTATACAATATAACCTCATGCATTATATTGTGCAACTCCGTTCATTATATAAGAATTCGTGTACTGTTACGAGAATTATGCATATAATCACTAATTTTCATTTTTTACGATGATTTTTAAATCGAAACACATGCAATAGGGATTTCGTTTGAAAGATAATTAAATTACCTTTAATTTGATATATGATACATTAAAAAATAATCTAAATCGAAGGAGATATGATCATTTAAATTTTAGGATGATTTTAGAGGAGAGAGAAAAAATATTATAAAATTACCCTTTAATGCATGTTTCACTACACTATAATGCAGACGGGATATATTTAATCTTGAGCGTTGGATCATCAATTGGATGGCCGAGATTAGTTCTTATTTTCACATGGTAAGGGGAGTTCTCATATGATCACTCCCCTATATATATATATATATATATATATATATATATATATGGAGCGGATCCAGTAAGAAAACTCTTAACGTGAGAAAGTGAGAAAGATGCTTGATTGCATTCACGGCATTGCTTGATTGTATTCAGGTCGTTGCTTGATTGCAATGTTGCTTGATTGTGCTTTAGTTGTTGCTTGATTGAATTTTTATTGTTGCTTGATTCAATATCAACCATTGATTTTTTTAGATCTGATGAACATGATTCATTCTTTTTTATTATATGAGGATTTTTTTTACATGATCTCTCCTATATATATATATATATATATATATATATATATATATATATATATATTAAAATATATGTAATTTTTTAAAAATATTTGTGGGGCTCCAACCTTATGTGCTCTACACTGCCTTTGTCAGTGGGCGATTATTTCGCGTTGACATGCTATGATCATAGTTTTATGAATATATGATAGTTATTGTTGATTTAAATTTTAATTTTTTTAATAGTAACCATCTTTATCTGGTCACTATTGGTGATAGCCTAAGTGCTTGTCTAACTAATCAAAATGTTGTTTATTAGTATTATTATAGTCTAAAATACATTTGAATCAATATTTATTTAACTAGAAGCCATTTGAAAATGTTAATACAAAAAATGCGAAATTTTCACCCGATCTCTTCTAGTCTCCTTCCATCCCTCTTTGTCTCTCTCCAAATTAAAAAAAAATGTATAGTATTTCACAAATAATTAGGATAGTTCACCAAAATAATTCAATGAAATAAAGGACGACCTTAAAGTGTTAAAGTCGGCCATTTTTTGCGTAAGTGCCAAGTGTACTCTCTAATCTCTCTCTTGCTTTTCAAATATTCCATCAAATAATATTGATCATCTTTATCAAAGCAAATTTGGATTAGATAATTAAAATTTGGGTTTCACACAACCTATCTCTCTTATTTCGTAACAAGACAAATACATCTCTTTAAAAACAACTCAATATTAGAAAATGTGATAGAAATATCATGAATTAAATTACAAGTATAGGGAAGTCAAATGTATTGTGTCTAAAATGTGTTGACAAAATAATGTTATACACTGAAATAGGAGTATGCTTGAAAATCGGAGCGAAACCAATCTATGGAGTTGGATTATGCTTGAAAACCGGCTTTACTTGGATTTCATTATAGTTTTGTATGAATTGATAAAATCCGATGGCAGGGGCGGATCCAGAAAATTATAATTGGGGATACAATATATGAATAAAATAAATTGTGGTACATTATATAAAAATTTATATAAATAAATAATAATAAATAGGCAAATTCTCAGATGAGACGGTCTCATCATTTCTATTGTGAGACGAATTTAATGATGTATTTAATTTATTGCAATGATGTATTTATTTGTTACAAATAATGTAATTTTTTACACAGAAAAAAATATATAATGATGGATTTAATTTATTAAAATGATGTATTTCTTTGTTACAAATAGTGTAATTTTTAAAAATAAAATGATATATTTAACTTATTGAAATAATATATTAATGTCCTTCTCACAATAAAAAATGGTGAGACCATCTCTCAGGAGACCAACTCTAATAAATATATAAATTTAATATCAATAAAATAAAATTTTGGGGGTACAAGTGTACCCCCAATTGCATACATAGATCCGCATCTGGCCGATGGATCCTCACATTGACTTTCTTCCTACTTAGCATCTATTATTGATGAATTGAGAGGAAATTTTATTATTAAGATATTACAAATGAAAAGGAAAACAAATTCAGTTACGCACAATATCGCCATTTTCAGAGCTGATTGTAATGAAGTTTTCATCTGTGAATCTAATTTTCTAAGATGGATTTGTATCTTGTTTCGCAAGATTTAGTTTAATGAAATGTATTTTCCCTTTTTAAAAAAAAATAGGAGTGTGCAAATTGCAATATGCATATTAGAATTTATTTATTAAAGCGTGTATTTGAATGGGGGCAAGGCTAGGGTAGGCTAGGCAATAGGGAAGTAGGGTGGTCCCAAGATTCCGATAGTGGTGTGGTGTGTAATGAGAAATAGACATTTGATATGTACCCTACTGTGGCGGCTACGTTTCTGGGTCCATGCCCCCCAAGTACAAACTCTTATACTGGTTCCGGTTTATTTGTCCAATTAAAATTTGGTACAATAATTAATATAAGTAAAGATAAAAAAAAATTAATATTTTATTAATTAGTGAGTATTAACTTTTCATTTAGGTACGGGAACAATTAAATGAGACGGACAAAAAAATAAAGAGAGACAATTGAAGTGGGACGGATGAAATATTTTTTTCTTCATATATTTATATTGTTCTCTACTTACATTTTTTTTTAAAACTTAATTCAAGGAATCTTCATCAATACTAGAGTAGCGAGTGATCATCTATAAAATGAGATATAGACAATGACTGATTCTTGTAAGATTTTTATTAGTTGAATGAGATTCATATCTGAATGAGACAAGATGAATGGAACTTTATAATTGAGAAGAACTTAAAAGATTTCAAATGTACTACATTCTAAACCATAAGTACTTAAAAAACTTTATGTATGCTACTCATACTGAAAATATTTAAAAAAATCCCAAAACTACATTGAAATATTTCAATTAAGTAACTTAGATCTTTTAGGGAAAGTATGGAGAAAAAAAAAAGCATATATATCACCATCTTCAAACAGATCCGTGAAAGTTCAATGTTTTTAAAATTTATAATGTTAGGTTTTTGAAGATGTAGACATTTTTTGAAAACGGATGAATGCAAATGAATAATGATATAAATTTAGAAGATGTGAAAATAATGAAATATAAATTTGTCAGAAAACAGTACTTAATTTGACTCATGTGGTCACAAGGACCATTCTATTTCATTTTATTGTATTTTTATGTTGTGTTTTTCCAATAATTTTTACCCTACATTGCAAAAACCATCATAGGTTAGATTCTCCATATGATAATTTAATATATGTGACATATGGGACAATTTAATTTATGTCATCGTTATATTTATTTTACTATCATTGTGGGTTGGAGTTAATATGCACACAATTATTGTGATATTGTCGTAGATCAATAATATTTATGTGAGAATCATCTCCTCCAATTTTAGTTAAATATATTATATAGCATGGTTGTCTGATAAATATTTTAAAATCATTATTAAAATGAAATGATGGTGCTTAGTTGAAATCCCACCAATTTATTTTTATTTTTTTAAAATATTTTTATTTGAGGTTCGTGTATTCTCAAGTCTTGATTGACTTGCTTTAATATAGTTAATGGTTTAATTTAATATCAAAGGTAAGTTCAACAAAAGGATATGATTATCAATCATGAATTAATATTTAAACAATGGGATTAGTGAGTCCTAAACTTAATCTATGTTTAGTTGACTTGGATTACAACAACAAACATGATTGGCTGGGCATTCACCTGTTGACAACAAATGTTCATTGAAAAATCTTGGAGCAAGTGACACATTAATCACTCTCTCTATCCATTAACTACTTTCTTTCTTTTATTTTCACCACTTATCATTCACTTTTACTTATAAAAATTATGAATTATATCATATTGTATTAGTCAATTATGGGTGCACTGGTAAAATCACTTTATCTATGACTAAGAAGTCATGCTTTCATGGGAACATATATATTGTGTATTTAATTGATATTAATTTTTTTATTAAAAAAAATAACTTAATATTTTATCATTGTACGTTTCTCCATCACTAGATTATATCATAATATTTTATAATGTCAATTAAAATACTATTGAATCATACTTTTAGATCATATGTGGTTCTTGCGTAGCATAAACATAGCTACATCCAAATTTTAACTCGATCAGCGACGAAGGGTATTTTTAAGTGACATAATATCAAATGTTAGGTATAATTTAGAGAAATATTTAAATATTTTTTCATCTAAAAAAATATAATTCAACGATAGAAAAACAATAAAGTATTTTTTATAATCGATCAATATAGTCGAACATAATTGATAATTTTGCCTTACTTTTAAGCACTAAATAAGAGTACTCCATTAATCAAGGTGATACAACCAAACCGCAAGGGGAAAAGAAATCCGAGCAAAAAAACTATTCACTACGTCCCAGTTTAATTGTCTCACTTTCTTTTTTTGTCTGTCTTAGTTCAATTGTCCCGTTACTAAAAAAGTTAAATTTTCACACTCAACAATAAAATATTAATTCCAATCAACTTACCATACACTCACACTCCTTAGTTATTGTGTCCGGTCAACCTGAGACAATTAAACCGGAACGGAGGGAATACTTATCAGAACAATAACAAAATCAAAGAATAAGTTCCACTGAGCAAACAAAAGAAGGGTTAGTGAGATTGTAAATACATTATATTCCAATATTATATAATATCATCATTCTACATGAACATGTAGCTAAGAGATAGTGTATGGTTGTTTAAAACTCTTTTTTTTTTTTTTTAGGTTTGGTGTAAACTTGATTGAAGAAGAAAACTTAGTGGTGTGCATTATGGTTGAATATGGGTTTGACCATTGACATTGAAAGGAAGCTAGAGAGTAGAGAGAGCTTCCATTCCATCCATGCTCCATCATGAGTTGCCAGCCCATACTTCCTAACAATAATAATAATTAAAAAAAGAAATAGTTCCCAGCTTTGATTATTCTTTTCTAATAAAAAACAGACAGGAGCAGTGTGCATTATAATATGAAACCTTTTTCATAAGTTGCAGTATCCACAAACACCATTACATCCAATCACATTTCTCCACCTTCCACTACCCTCACCCCACCCCACCCCAGCCTCTCTTTTCTCTGTTGTTGCCTGCCATCTCTCTCTCTCTGTGTGTGTGTGTGTGTGTGTGTGAAGAAGGTTATGTGGTGGCAGGGTGAATTGAGATTCATTTCTTGAAGCCTGCTAAATTGATTGTTTTCCTTTGCTTTGTTTTTGTTTTTGTTTTTGTTCTTTCTTTCCATTGTCATAGTCTTTTTCTGCTCTTTCTCTCTTTTTCTTTGCTGCTCTTACATCAAGGGTGGAAAAAGCAGGAAAGCAATAGCCTTTTCCCACTTTTTTTTTCCCCCTCTCTCTCTCTCTCTCTCACTCACAAAATCTTATAACCCCCTTCTCTCTCTTTCTCAAAATTCAAGAGTTCCATCGCACAGCTTTTGCAGGCTGTCACTGTTACTCTCCAGCTTCCTCTTGTTTAACTGTCCCTTCTTTTTTGCATCTTTCAGGTTTTCTTTGTGGCTAGTTTAGGATTTCAGGGTGATTGTGGCTGTGAGGAAAACTACTCGTCACCACTCCCTTGTGTTTATATCAATGAAATTTATCTGTCATTTTCTTTGAATTGCTTCTTGCTTTCACCTTTTTCCTCTCCTTTCCACTTCTAAAGATTTAGTATTTCCTGAGGTGTTTTCAGATCTTAATGAAGGTTTTAGTTGTATGGGCTTTATTATACTGAAAATCTGCCATTTCCTCTGATTTCTGGTATCTTTAGGTTTACCCCAAGTTGAGAGATTTTCATTGATTTTTGAAAAAAGGTGGATTCTTTTTTAGATTCCTCAAGTGATGAGAGGTGGCTGTTGAGGGAAAAGGTATTCTGATTCCTCCACCCCAAATGCTTCCATGATTTAACACTGATTATGCCATTCTGAACCTCTCTGCATTTCCTCCCTCCCCTCTCTCTCTCTCTACCCCCTCTGCTTCAGAACTCTACCCCCATCAACTCAAGTGATGGTGTAGATCAAAATCTTGACTTCTTTCTGAGCCAATAATCGGAGTTTGATGGAGATCTTATCTCCGAGTTCATATTTTTCCACATCTAGCTGGCTGCTTGAGGATAGTAGGAGCACAAGATGGACTCCAGCCGAGAACAAACGCTTTGAGAATGCCCTCGCAATGTTCGACGAAAACACGCCGGACCGGTGGCAGAAGGTGGCGGCGATGGTGCCCGGGAAAACCGTGGGCGATGTAATTAGGCAATACAAGGAATTGGAAGACGATGTTAGTAGTATTGAAGCAGGGCTCATCCCTGTTCCTGGCTACAACACTTCATCTCCTTTCACACTCGAATGGGGCAGCGGCCATGGATTTGAGGGCTTCAAGCACTCTTTCGCCGCCGGTGGACGGAAGATGGCCTCCGGGAGGCCGTCGGAGCAAGAACGGAAAAAGGGCGTTCCTTGGACAGAGGAGGAGCATAAGTGAGTGTTTCTTATTTCATGTAGTTTTGTTGCAATGTGTTTGGTTTCAAACATGATTGTTTTAAGTAGTTGCATTATTTGGTGGCATATTTAATTGCAAGTTGTCTGTGATCCAGTTTTGGCTGATGAAACTTGAGATTTATGAGGCAAAAAGTTTCAATCAAGATCAAGCTTTTCTTGATTTGTATATATGTTTTGACACAATTCTTGAATTGGTTTGAAACAGATTGTTTCTGATGGGGCTGAAAAAATATGGAAAAGGGGATTGGAGGAACATATCCAGGAATTTTGTGATCACAAGAACTCCAACACAAGTGGCTAGTCATGCACAGAAATATTTCATCCGGCAACTCTCCGGTGGGAAGGACAAACGGAGGGCTAGCATTCACGATATCACCACGGTGAACCTCAGCGACCACCACACGCCCTCACCGGACACCAAGAAGCCGCCATCACCGGAGCAGCCCTCGATTCTTGCACCGCAGACCGTTCAGAAGCTCCCTTACCAGTGGAACCAGGCTAGTAATGAGGCAGCCATGGGGTTCAGCTCTATGTTCACATCCCCTCCCTATGGTGTGAATTCTTATGGACTCAAAATGCACGGACAGCATCTGCAACGAGGCGCGGTGCTCGACTCGTATATCGGGTCTCAGAACATGGTGTTTCAGATGCAGCCGGAGCTGCACTACCCCTAGTGCATGGATGCATTTGGCTCGTGTAAAATGAGCTTTGTTGGTTTGGAAATGCCTTAGCTAATTTTAGCCTCTAAAGCCTAGTTTGTTTGTGCTTTTCTTGAATTTTTTTTTCTTTTCCTTTTTGTGAATATATTGAGATTGGAATTTGAGGTAGACACAGTGTTGCTAGCCTGATTGAAAATCAAACAATCTTGAAGATCATACTCCTTGTATTTAAAAAAGAAAAAATATGAGCAATCATGTCTAAGCCTATTTACCATATATATACCTTTTGTTTTCATGATTTGAAGAAAACAAAATAACCTCCTTGATATCAACAATATTTGAGGGTATATACTGGGAGCTGCCAATGGGATCTGAAATCTGTGTAAGTTAGGGTGAGTCAGAAGCCACTCTTGTGACAGTAACACAAACAAGAGGTACTTGGATTTGACTTGAATGCAAGCTTTTCAGTAGAATCTGAGTGTGCATTCCAATATTCCCAAGAATCACTTCAAGAAAAAAAAAAAAAAACCCTCATCAGATTTTTCTAACAAGGATGATAAGATTCCGGATTGATTAATATACTCATCTCAAGAAAAAGTTTTATCACTCTATTTTACCAAGTTTTGCTCCATAATTTCGTCGAGTGTTAAAATAAATCTTGATTAATTTTGTGTTGGAACATACTTTTTCAACTCAACTTTCAGATACTGGAGGCACAAGTTGGGATGGTATATTCAACCAAATAATTCAAAGAAATCTGAAACCAACTTTTACAGAATATGAGCCCTTTTACTTTATCCTATTTGTGAGATGAAAATGCTCACCTACATTCAGTCCACACTAATATCATCACAACAAATAAAAGTCATATGTCTGCAGTCACCACACAGAGTGGGGGACAATCACATGTCAATGCGGAACAAAAAAAATTCTACACATCGAGAAAAATCTAACTCTTACCTCGATTTGTGAGTTGTTGAGATCGATAATAAACCAGCCAAACTTTGCACATTTGACATACATTTGAAGGGCAAAAAAAAAAAAAAAAAAAAAAAAAAAAAGGGGTGCGGGATTTTTTTTAAAATTTGACCCAAAAATTTATAAATTTTAAAAAAAATTTTAAAAAAAAAAAAAAAAAAAAAAAAAAAAAAAAAAGGGTGCAGCAGCATTTGAGCAAGTTGCAGCAGAAAGTAAGCAACTTTATTCCAAGTTTTATCTACTTAACCAGTTCCAACCACATAAATAGTACTAGAACCTTAAACTTTCGGTTATCCAATTGGTTTTTTATCTCTATTCTTGGCCAATATTCTGATTCTTCTTGCTAAATGAATTAAAGTAAACACCATGTTTTGCCCTTTGATTTTTGTGTGGTGGTGGTGGTGGGGTGTAGTGGCCTTTTCTTGATGCAAATTTTATAAAATCTTCATGCAATAGGGAGAAGACATATGCATGATTGACTTCTTTTTTTCCATAAATCAAGGAGACATAAATAGTGTTGCTTAAATCTGAAGGAACCTATTCATTCACACTTGAGTTTGCAAATTCAAAAGATTATATATAAGAAATATTTGAACAGGGGGTGTTGAAAACATCTGATAAAGAAAGTTTGTTTAGAATCGATCTACACAACACAACGTAGCAATTTATATCATTATTCGAATGCTGCTGTTGCTGTCAACAAATAAGATTAGTCCTTGAGGACATTGTTCGTGCTCGTGAGACCATAGCCGATTGGAAACAGAGGGTCGTATGAGCTGCTCTCCGCGTGCATGGGGAGCTGCGCGACGTCTTTAAACCAGGTCATCGGAAGCCTTCCTTGGAATTCGTGATCTCCGAAGATAACGTCCACAATTCCGTGGCCCCCTTCGCTGCCGGGTAGCCATGCAGCAATGAGAGCGTCCACTTTGTCCAAAAGCTGTGGCTCTATAGTCAGAGGCCTGCCAGATATCAAGATTAGTAATGTGGGGAGTTGATCAGCAACGGCGTTTGCAAGTTCAGCTCCATTGAAATGAATCTTGAGGTCTGTGCTGTCGCCTCCAGTTTCGACGTATGGACCCTCACCCACAACTACGATGGCGAAAGAATAGTTGTTTTCAGTCAATGCTCCAGATGGATTTTCTTCATATATGACTTCTGTTTTGGTCCCTGCAGCTTCTCTAACAGCATCCAAAATGGTGGTGCCTGTAGTATCCAAGTCTTAGTTAAACTGCGCATTCACCAATTCAACGAAAAATGAAAAGATTGGTTTCCTTTGCTGTATTTAATGTTTTCTGACAAAGGTTTTATGAAGAAATGACATGAAACTTATGTCCCGACTTAAACACATGCAGACACAGGCATAGGCGTGTGTGTGGGAGAGAGAGAGAGAGAGATGAAAACGAAATGTACAATGACTTGATAGGAAAACGAGGCCTCATATTCTGAGAGAAGGAAATGGCTGTATGAAAAGGAAATAAGGTCCCATATTCTGCAACCATCAACAAATGCTACAGCTGGAAATTCGTAGTAAGACAAGAACAAGGGAGAATCTAAATGAAGTCAGATAATAAGCACAAAGTCGATGAATCACTGTGCCAATAAACTTAGGGGAGCAGTAACTCAAAGAACTGCACACAGTTAAATATGAACTTACCAGTGGTTATTCTGCCGCTTTTCCCTTCCCAAGTTATTGTCCAACCGCCACACTGATATCCCAGATCATCAGCATGCCTTCCAACTAGGAGAATTTTTTTAGCATTCCTGTCCAGTGGAAGAAATGGTTTCCTTGGATCTTTGCCGTTCTTTAACAGAACCAAGGATTTGCGAACTGCTTCACGTGCTAGTTTCTTATGTTGCTGCCATAATAATCCATGTACTAGGTGAGGCACAACTAGGTTTTCATAACCGCAAGAAAGAAAGAAAGACAAAAGGATAAAAGAAGTGATGCCCATAATTTTAGTAAGATTGTCATCTGTATATTTTACTGTCAAATTATGAGCAACTGTAGTTACTATACAAATGAGCTCAGACAACAATATTGTACTAAAACTGTTAGAGACTCAAGGAAATAATTATACAATTCTTGGATTTGAATTTCTGTACCAACCTGTTTTATATTTGTGATGCATATGGTACATTTATACCCATCAAGTTACCGATATCAAAGAACACAACTCTTTTGAGACCCCAAGTTAGTTTTATGCCGAAAGAGAGCATAACCTTTGAAACTGGAAATGAAGAAATAATCTTGCCCAAGGTGTAAATCCAAGAATGGCCAACTAACCAATTTTGGATTAGGAAATTTGGCATTCTCTAGTTATTTGGAAAACTGGATGGAGTCATCCTCAGATAATATGGAAAATAAAATTGACAGTAATTTTCATCGATAATTTTTTAAAAGCTCACCTCACATCTAACTGTGCCCAAAAATGATCCATCTGCTAGGGGGTGTTCAAAGACGCCAGAAGCAAACTTTACTCTGAGAATCCTTTCCACTGCATCATCAATTCTGGTTATTGGTATTTTCCCCGCCTTCACTAAATGCAGCAAATCAGCCAAAAATAACTGATATCGTAAGGGCACCATCACCTGTTGAGACAGTAAGGTATACTTAGTTTGGTATATCTATAGTCTTGAAATTGTTCTACAAACAGTGATTCTCATTACCATATCAACTCCTGCAGTAATTGCAGAAAGAACACTCTGCTGGTAGTTAGAACCATGAGGACTGGATAGCCTGTCAAGGGCTTCGGAGTCAGAAATGATAAACCCCTGCAGGAAGGAAGAGCAAACATTTGATGAAGTTGACAGCTACCAACTTAAATATCTGGCCATATCTGAAATGAGTCCCTAATTTCTGAAAGAGCTTAACTTTTGAACTAGGTTTTCATATCTCTTTAGTTATCTCAAAGCCATAATGACAACCCCACTAGTCTTCATGAACACTAGGGTAACGTTGATGCATTTGCAGACGAATATGCATTTCTTATTAATGTGGCTGTGCTTCATCAGGGATTCGTTAGCATATATCTAACAAGACGAACTTGAGCCAACAAGTGTTATGAAAAGTTGAAGAAGCTATTGTTTGTCGGTAGTCTTTACAAAAGTTATAATACGCGTGACAAAGAATAATTTCTATATCATAGTTTATTCACAGTGAACCAGGGAAATAGCACATTCGGGTCCTTCCAAGATCCGTGCATGTTACCTTAAATCCAAGTTTTTCTTTCAAGATCTCCGTAAGAAGGAAACGACTGCTGTGTAGCTTGGTCCCGTTCCAGCTGGAGTAGGATGCCATGATTGTACATACACCCTGAGCAATACAGTCAAGGTAAGGGGCCATGTGAATTTCCTCTAGTTCATTGTATGATGATATCGTATCTCCCTCGTTTATGCCATTCCTGGTACCACCATCTCCAACAAAATGCTTTGCACATGCAACAATATTTTCTCTGAAGTTAAATAACCTCATCAGTCAAAACAATCTATACAGCCTTGACGTAAAGCTACATTAAGACCAAAAAGTTTACCAGCACAGATATGCATTCAATTAAAATATAGCACCACATTTTCTTAATCACAGTATCCAACTAAGAAGCTATTACAGATAATATAATGCTAAAATGGAATCAAAACAAGATATAAAAAAGGAAGTTCCAAACTGTTAAAAATAACAATGTTCTTAAAGCGGCATTTTCAAGTGGTTTTTACCTTCCAGCAGCAAAGGGATAACCGTATGGGTGTCCTTGGGGTGGTTGTCCTTGAAAGCCTGCAACCATTGAGGTCATCATCTTAACGAGCTGAGGGTCTTCACCAAAACTTTCATAACATCTTCCCCATCTGGGATCTCTACACACCTGTTCACATAATCTTAATTTACAATGACATGGAAAAGAAATAAGATACATCATAAGGAAGTGCCAGAGAGAGTAACTATGATAAATAAAGCAATCAAGGTTCACAGAGACACAACAAACCAATGTTCAGCGCCCGAAAGCTTATCAAGTACACTAACTTCTTCACTCCAGCATAATTTTAGAATATTATTCGACTCTCATAGTTCTGAGTGAACCAGAGTGTGTTAAGATAAATGGAAACAAGATTCAGCTTCCATATACATCTCATAATCTTCGATTTGACAGAAGAAACTGTTTCTTCTTTTGGAAACCAGAAAAGAACACCAGGGCAACACTTGTATAAATTAATATGATATATACCTGCATATCTTATAAATCTGGATTGTGGGGAGAAAACTTGATCTTTTTTCACTTAGTTTTCGATATTTTCCAGTTAAGCCCAGATCCAAATGCAGTTTTCCTATTGAATTGTAAGTAAAAATAAACAGCTAATAACACTGACTCCAGGCAGAAAAATAGGAGGTATTTTCTCACAAAATGATTTCCCGCTTGCCATATAAATTATAAACTATGAAAATCAAAGTTAGAAAAGGCAAGATGCAATAAATATGCTGATGAAGACTACATGGATGACAATAAACACAATCTTACAGCAACGCATGGGGCAAAAGTATAGTTAAGTCCGCATGCCCTAACTTCAAGAGCTGTTGCAGCACCAACCCTCCGGATCAAGTCAGGATCTCTACAAGTGTATGATCAACATAAAACCAACTTGCTCGCATAATCGAGCTACTATTCAAAGATATGCACTTAAACTTTAACATATTAACTAACTCAACCTGGTGGCTCCGAGGCCTATGTTATGAGGAAAAATGGTAGCCCCGTAGACAGTGTTATTGCCATGAACAGCGTCGATCCCACACAGCAATGGTATTCCAAGCCTTGACTGCAGTGCAGCCTTCTGGAAAGTATCCACCATTTTTGCCCAGTCCGAGGACTCTGCATTCTCAAATGGCCCACTTCCACCAACATAAAGCATACTCCCTGCGCCAATCCAATGCAAAGCACAATTAGAAGTGTATAACTTTGCAAATACAACTCAACCTTGGAACCAACACTAAGACCTTTGTAGCTGAAGAATTAACTCAAATTACCATGCATTAATTCATAATGACATAATTAATCACCTTACCGCACTAAAAGACCTAATATTTCTTAGAAAATTAGATCATACACACAACTACAAGAATCCATTGTCCATACAAACATAACAAGCAAATTTCTCCACGTTCATTACAAGTAAAAACAAGAAAGATAGAAACTTGAGACCAGCCCACAAGAATACGGAGTTCATATTTCTCCAAACTGACCTATGCCGAGGTCTTTGATGGCGGAAGGGGTGGCGACGGAGCGCTCAATCTGAGTCATCTGTCCGATTTTCTCTTCGAGCGTCATCCGTGAGAGGAGGTCCTTGATTCTTGCTTCGATTGGGGCTGTCGAGTCTTTGTAGATGCAGCTCATCGCTACAGATTTGTGATCGTTTCTTCAGTTGAACTGCGATTGGCGGCGAGGGAAATCAAGAATTCAACTGAAGCCAGTGGTAGCTAATGATGATTGTTTCAGTGGATTCTTTTTCAATGAATTTTGCGACAAATTTCTTCACCAACTCCATTGTACGTGCTTGAATCTAATTATTATCATTTCCTTTAGTAAAATATTAGATTAGATGAGATAAGTTTTTGACATTTTGTTTCAGATCAGACGATTCTGAAAATTTAGGTGGTTAAATATAATAATGCATATTATAAAATAATTAGAATCTTAATTGTAGTCATTATACACCAACTTATCTGATGAAATGTTAGTTATAAATTTGTTTACTATTTATTTTAGTACCAAACCATTTTTTTCTTTAAAAGAAGATACACAGCTTCAAAAAGAAAAGTTAATAAATTAAACATAAAAAATAGTAAGAAGCTTTTTGAAGAACTTTTCTTCATGCCAATACAAAAAGTTATATATGAAACTCCATTTGTAGCAAAACTACACTAAGATTTTCACAATTTACACCAACTATATCTCCCTATGCTAAAATCTGGGTTCATCAATTTTTTTCTAACTACTGCAGAATATGTTACATCTGTTCTCACCATCATAGAAAATGACCATCTTCTTCTTGATCTTGATCTTGATCTTCCACACCTTCCCTTCATGCATGAACGAGTAGTGCTGTTCTTGATTCATCTGTCCAATGCATCTAATGTGAGCCTTACACTTGTGATAGTTTAAGGAAAAGTTGGTGAATTTGTAATACATCAAACGCTGATTCACCTACAGATCATTCAAGAACTTCACCGGGATGATTTGAAGTTGTTGAGTTAGTTTGCCTTTCAAGATCTTCTGGTTTACTCGAGTCGTGCTCGTGTCCCGTGTCTTGTTGTGGGGTTGGGTTTCTTATCTCCTGTTGATGGAAGATCAACAGATAATAGTGATAGAAATCAGATATGTTTTTTTGAAGGGATGATATGCAGAAGATACGATACCTCTTCACTAGACATGGATGAAATTGAGTTGTCTATTCTTTGATTAGTTGGATTTGCACCCTCAAAATCTTCACTATTTTCATGAATCTTTTGTTTCCCATTAGAAACAGAAGATTCTCCCGAGGAAGAAACATCAGAAGAAGTTGGAGAAGATTCCTGCCATAGCCATACAGTAGGATTAGAAATTTTGGAACAAATTATTCTGCATGCATGCTGTAGCATCATTTTCACCAACCTGTGATGCTATCGCATCTCCTCTAGAGCTCGTCGCAACTGCAAACTGCACCATTGGTGTCGAGTTTTGGGTTACAGAGTGACCTCTAAAAAGCTGCGCCTCGCCATCGGCATCTGGTTCGAAACTTGCTGTAGACAACGCCGCCTGCAGCACTGATTTTGGCGATATAGCCGTCGGAGGTTCGTTGGCAGCCGGATTAGTACTCGCTTCACCTTCGCCTTCTCCCCGTTGTGTAGGTTCAACATTCACATCAGATTCGAGCGATGCATTCTGACTGAACTCAGCAGTGGAAGAAGATGGGTGGATGGAGTGTTTTTCAGACAGAGAGGGTCTCTTGCTTCTAGAAGATCCGGCCTCGTTTGGCCGTGGCAGCCTCATCTCGTTGTCGCTAACCTCGGACAAGCGAGACGAGCCTGCCCACGAGTCTAGGCCGTCGGAAGAGGCGTTCCGTTCCATCTCCCCGTCAAATGTGGAGGCGTAGGACATGTTCTCGTCGACTGTGAGCGGCGGGGAGCTGAGCTCGGAAACCTCGACTTGCATATCGGAGGCGATGGAGAAGGTCATGGCGGGGCGTTTTTGGGGCTTGTGGGCGAAGTATTCCTGCTTCAACCTGCTCGCATTTTCCAAAGCTGAATTGGCGTAAGTCAGATTGTTTTCTCGTAGGTTTTCGCTGGTGTCGATATCCACAGAATTTCGCCGCATCGAGAGAGATTTCAGTATGGCTTCTCTGTTGATAATGCGGACCGGTCGCTCGTCTACTGATGAATCTTGTGAGTCTTGTGAGCTTGAACTCGAGTTGGATCTCGATCTCGACATCACCTGATCGTCTTGTGCATGAGGCTTCTTTCCCTTGTCTGCAGCACTATAATTCTCATGCACTTTGATGACTTTCTTGATCTGACCATCATCATCGTCGTCTTCATCCTCAACGCTGTCAATATTCGACTCTGCGTCGGTTGTCAGCCCAAAATCCGTATCTGTCATCAACAAAAGCATTAAACAAGAAGCAGCACAGCACAAGAGTTGACTGAAGAAGTTGAGGAGCTACTGTGTGACCTGATTCTTCATTTTCTGGCTTGGAGAATTGAGCTGGACGCCGTCGTCGGGATCCTAACCAGTCTTCCGACGGCGGCATTTCATCGCGATCGTCAAACAGTCCCAGCGGAAGAGAAGGGCCTAAACAGAAGCTCTCATGCCTGCAAAACATCATATCTCTGCCATGCCCGAATGCAAACTCCTGTTGGAAACTATCTCCTCTCAGGTCCGGTTTCTCCTCCTGTGGATCGTACGGGAGGTTGAACGGATTCCTCATCGGCATCGGCACCGACGGGGCTGAGCCGGGGACGGGCGAAAACGGCCCCTCTCCGGCTCCGGCTCTGCTCGACGACGACGTATTGATCCTTGGCAAAACCATGGGAGGAATCGGAGCATCCATGTTCATCATCAGCGATCTCCTAACCTGCTGGTTCAGCACTTTCCTCGATTTCCGCCGCGCGATCAAGCTCTCGAGCCGCTTGAGCCTCTCGCCGTCGGAGATGCTGACATCCATGGCCTTGTTCGCGTCGTCCGCCGCATCTCCGTCGTCCCGGAGTAGGATCATGAGGTCGGGGTCATGACAGAACTTGCGAGTCGCCGGAGTTTCTTCGACTTCAACTTCGTGGATTTCTTTGGTGGGGCTCTCCTCAACCAACGCCCTTTTTTCGACGGCATCGGCGTTGGAGTCAGTCGACGACAGAACTGCATTGCTCTCTTCTTCTTCTTCCACCACATCCTCCTCCTTAACTCCGCTGGAAAACGCACTGCTCCTCGCCTCCGCGGCGCCGTCATCCACCGCTATCTCCTTGGCCTTCCTCCGCCTGACGGAATGCACCCGCGAGAAGGCCTTCCTCCGGCTGTCCTTGCTCCGATCCTGCGGTGCAAACTTGGTTTTCTTATCGCTGCTTTCTCTCTCCTTCTCCTTCTCTTTCTCTCTCTCTTTCTCTCTCTGTTTCTCTTTCCGGCCATTACGGATGCGTTTGATTTTGAGAGCAGCCCAGACGGAAAGCAGGAGAGGGAGAGAGTAAACGACGACCCAGAAGAGAAGAGGGCAGCAGTTGTAGAGGAGAATCAAGAACAGCAGAGATGAGGTGATGTAGGGATGTTTTCTAGAGAGATTGAAGCATGATCGGGAAGATATCTTTACCATTTTCCACACAAAAACTCCAACATCGTGTGCGTTGAGTCCCATGATTTTCGTTAATTCCTAGATCAAGAATGTCATGAATCCAAATGGGATGAGATTTTCCAAATTAAACCAAAAAAAAAAAACGACGAAACTCGACTTTTCTTTTTGGTTGGAAAATCAATGATAAGAAAGCTAAGAAATTGGAAGAAAAGGGGCGAGAAATGTGGCCAATATATAGAAATCTTTTTTTGGAGGGCATCTCCAACTCCTCTTATTTGCCCTATTTTTTTGCATGCAATGACAACCGTCAACCAACGATGTGGGATACTTATTATTATGAATGATTATTATTTTGCCTAAATTTCCTATTTTTTTTTTCTTCCAATGGGGCAACAATCTAATATATATTTTATTTTAATGTTTAATTGATTGTGGATTTGAATATTCCATAATGGGCCTCCTCAAATGGACGTACAACATGAAGGAAAGAAAACAATTAAATGGAGCCCATTAATTTAATAGAGAAAATAAAAAAACATAAACTATTTAAAGTGATAAGATTTAATCCAATAAAAACTTCTTTTCTCTAAATCTTATACTAAATTTGAACAAATATAAATCGTTAGACTAAATACATCAATATTGAGATAAATAAAAAATATTAATTGCTAAAAGTTAAAGCATGATTTCTCTAAAAGTAACATAAATAGTGTTGAGGTCTGATTTGTATGGATATGGGACCCATAAACTACAGATTCGAATAATACAGAAAACGACAATAAACAATGTGCATAATAGAAATAAAGTAAACGCAAAAGACCAAAGAATTTGATATATGGGGTATGACAGAGTACACGATAGGATGATTAGCCCGGTGACGTCGAGCTCGACAGGTCGGGCGAGTATAGCTTAAAACAAGAATTTGAGTGTGGGTCAGTAGCAAGATGCAACTTAACATAGAATACATAGATAGATGCCGAAAATTAGCTTACAAGGGGTTATTAATAAAGGCCCGAATTCATTTGGGTTTCCTGGATTCTCGCGAGGTCCGTTGGATAGCGAACTCCGGATTGGTCGGAGTTGTGGTGGCGCTTGTCTTCAACTGCTTCTGAGATTTTCACGAGCTTATCCTCTCATTGCTCGATGACTTTCTTGACCGTTGAGCAGCTCCATAACGACCGTTGGGTGCCCTTTTTCAGCTTGTCGAACTACTTTTCGTCTTGGTCGAACTGCTTTGATCGGAATGCTCCTTTTTGCGAGCTGCTTTCTGTTGGGTTGGCCAGTGAGAGTGTTGATGGGCCTCGCTTTGGGCCTCCTTAACGGGTTGGTTTTTATTGTACCCCAACAATAGCCCCTTCGGCTGTTCAGGAACTTCTCTGTGGGAGGCCAAAGAGTCGAACAGTCAGGCCGAATCGTGTTGCGTAGTTGCCCTTCGGGGGCAAATAATTTTTCCCAAATGTTAGCCCTTCAAACCTCTTTGAAATGGAGATCCAGTATAATTTGCGGGGCGCCCGTAAGCACCTCCTCGGTCAGGGGGACCAGTTCCTCTGTGGGTGGTCCTTCCTTGCTCGTGCAGCCCCGGGAAGCTAATGTGAGTGGCGTGACTGGGGGCCCAAAGTCGCAGCTTAGTGGAGGGATAGTTCGAGTTCTTTCTCGTTTGTTCTTTTGGCCATATGGTCAGCTCCTGCGAACTGTTTGAGTTCATGTTTTCGGGGTCTTTAGGTGAGCACGATGTTTTCCATGATCTTTTAGTAGTGATAGGAGCACTTGTTGGGGTGCCGTGTTGCGGGGATGGAGTTCCCTCAGCCCCTGTGGGGTCTTTAGTAATCCGGGTGAGCGATCTACTTTTTACTTGAAAGTGGAGTTCAACGTGTCAAACTACTTTTAATTTTTGCCGCCTAAACTTAATGGCAGTTTCGTAATAATCGTGAAACCCAAGGGTAGTTTTGAGCAATTGAACGGGCGCGAGTTGATAACCGTCGCTCCTTTCGATTTTTCCACTTTTCCCAAGGCTCTCTCTCACTCTTTCTCTCCCTGATCACTCTGATTTTCGGCGACCGGTTCTACTGCTTTTGTAATTTTCTTCGACGACTGATCAAGTGCACCGGTGTTCGTTCCTCAAGGTAGCACTCCTCTCTCTTTTTCGTGTTCTTTTCTCCTTCCTTCTCCATCGCCCTAGGTTCGGGAATCCTAGCATTTTGATCTTTTGAGGGATGATTATGGGGTGACTGGGGATCACCTCCCCCTTCATTTTCCTTTTGTTAGGTTTATTTATCTCAAGATATCTTTAATTTTTATTATGAGTATGTCATCCTCTTCGTCTTCCGATTCTCAAAATCAAGGGTCTTATGAGTCGGACCAGGAGTTTAATCCTACACCCCCTTTACCCCTTCCCCTTTGAGAGGTCTGACGACGGACTGGAGCCTACTTTTCCAGGGGCCGGAGAGGCTGGGTCCGAGCGAGTCGGTTCTTAAATTTGAGGTTTCTAGTTCGGAGTCTTCCAACAACCTCCTGTTGGCGGAGCTGGGGCAGAGGCTCGAGAGGGCTGGTACCGGGGAGTCCTGCAGCAGGATCGTGAGGCGGAAGTTACAGTTCCTAAACCGAAGGTGGCTGGCAACTTCGTAATCCCTGACGACTTGAGGACTCACATGGTCCTTGGGGCCACTTCTGGGATCACTAGGGAGGACGTGAAGAAAGTGGCCGAATTGGTCCCCTGTCGCGACGTCCACTACATACTCCCAAAGAGTAACCATAGATGTTTCGACCCTACGCCGGGTTTGTAGCTTTTTATACGGCGGTGATGGAGAATGGGGTCGGATTGTCGGTCTATCCTTTCTTCTCCGATGTCCTTGATTTGTATAACCTATCACCCTTCAAGGTCGTTTCGAATGGTTGTGCCACTTGGTGGGGATGTTCCTGATGTGGTTAGATTTGGGGTTAGGACTCCAGCCTGGAATGAATGGCACAGTATCTACCGGATCAACCAGTTTAGGTCTACATCCGTCACGATGATACAGAGCCCCTTGCGCTTCAACCCGAGCGGGATTTTGCCTACTAAGTTGAATCCAAACCCGGTAGCTAGGTGATCGTTGATCAATGCTAAATCTGCATACAAATTATAGCAAAGGGCAAATAAATTTATAAACAACCCAAGGGTTGGTCAATCCCACAAGGATAGTGCAACGAGGGAAAATCATGTACTGGATATGGTTTTCAGATCTTTTGTTTGGGCAAATCAATTTTGAGGTTTTTGGTTTTTAAAGAGGGAAATTCAAATAATAAAAAGCACAGATTCCAGAGAAATCTACCAATCTGATCAACTTGCAAGAATTAAATATTCAAACCCATGAAACACAATTTTAGTGGAAAACCTTTTATTTTGGAGTTAATTCCTTGGTCGGGCAATTAA
>JAPKLW010000148.1:642822-697693 GCA_026898455.1 Plectranthus barbatus
GCTCAGTTTATTCAAGAAAACAAACTAAAATGCATAAAAGAAAGGAAAAACAATGCGATAAGAGAGTAGAAAAACGAGCTTATCTATCGTTCTAGTACGTGGATTGGTAAATCTGCGACTGAGTCAACTCGGAGGGAATGTATGAGTCGGGGATCACCGTCGTGCGCGGGTTTGAAGAGGAAGGAGCGACAATGAAGAACAGGGTGGCGATTGCAATGCTAACGAAGATGAGACGCTGCTTGCGGATGAGGTAGCGAATCAACCGAGTCACGCTGAGCCACAGTTTGGCTGGCTTTAGCGAGTATGCGTCGCTCACCTGGTGCGACTCGTGGCCGTAGAATATCAACTCGAAAGCCATTTCCTTTCCCTTATTTTTTTAGGAAATTCAGATTAAGATCAAATCTCATCGATGCGTAAGAAGAAAAGTGAAGAAATAGAGTTGTATTGTGGTGACTCAGTCCGTATGTGTGTGAGAAAATAGTGGGGGTAGAGAGTGGAGAATTTTCATCAATCCACCGGCGCGTGGGGTTGAGGACTGGTTGTTCGCAATTTCTCATTTTTGAAATCCATGGGCCCCACGGTGGGCGCCAATGTTGAGGTTCGTAAAAATGGAGCCCATGGACTTGAGTTGAAATGAAGAAATTAAGGATTACGCAATGAAGGTGAACAAATTCTTATGAAATTGCATACGAAACAACCAAGAAAAATGGTGTGTGGTCATTCTCCCCTTCTTACAAATATAATTACCTATTTATAAGAAAAGACTAATTATAATATTATTATTGAATGCTCATCAATTTCCACTTGAAGCCACCGAGCATTAATCCTCTTAACTCGTAACGGTTGAACCACTTGATTACTTGGGTTGTAACTTTCGTACTGTTACACTTCTTCATTTAATTCCCTGAGTCGAAACCGCCGAGGGAGTAACACAACATGAACTATTTCGAGTTACTTTATGTGAACTGATTAAATCGTATTGCTCTCTCATTCGGACTCCTTTCTGGCAGAATCGAACTGCTTCCAATTGAGCTGCTTTGTGAACTGGTTAAGATGAACTGCTCTTCTATTCAGACTCATTTTCCTTGGGCCATCTTATCCTGTCCAAACAGTTAATTTTCTTGCAAAATAATTTATGGGCCGTATACTTGGACCTCTAGTTGGGCTGCTTATTTTTGACCCTTAACAAATGACAACAGTGAGCTCGGGGTGAGATGGTGTAATTGACAATTTTGCCATCCTATTACATCGCTCCCATTCAATGGCAACTCGGTCTTCCTTCTCTTCCTCGATTTCCTCCACTTCGTCTTCAGAGTCTTCTATGGAGGTGATCCGATTACATTCGGATTGCTGCCAACTTTTATTGAGCGTGAATGTGATCTTCTCATAGTTTGCTCGATGTGTTATTTCTCCTCCATGGCAGTCAATCAGTGTGACACTGGTATCCAAGAACTCTCGTCCCAAGATGAGGGGCGTGTTGCTATCCTCCTTCATGTCAAGCACTACAAAATCTGTAGGGAAAATTAGATGACCCACAAGAATGAGAACATCCTCATATATACCTTTGGGGCGAGACACAGATCGGTCTGCCATCTGCAGTGTGATTGTAGTAGGCCTCATCTCTCCAATGTTGAGGCGCGTATAGATGGAGTATGGCATCAAATTGATGTTGGCACCAGTGTCGCACAACACCTTTTGAAACTCGATCCCCTTGATCTCGATTGGAATTGAGAAGCACCCTGGATCACTCCTTTTGATCGGAATCTTCTTCTGAAGGAGTAGGCTGCACTGCTCATGAAGCTTCATAGTTGAATTATCCACAAAGTGTTTCTTTTCACTCATCAGCTTGCGGAGATACTTCATGTACCCCGGGATCTCTCAAAGCCTCGATCAATGGTAAGTTGATACTTACCTTCTTCAAGTTTTCCACAACCCTCAAGAACTTGGAATCCTCCTTCTGCTTGGCGAACTATTGAGGAAAGGGCATCGAATGTGCTGGAGTAGCTTTGGAACTTAGGTTGTTGAGTTGGGGAGGCTTCTGTGTTGCCCGGGCTGGAAGTGTGTCGACCAAGCCTCTGTGTCGATCGACAGGGGGTGTCGGTCGACATACCCGCTAAATTCATGTCGATCGATTCTTCTTCATCACTCGACATGCTTGTTTCCTCTTGTTCTCTGTGTTGATCGACACCAGGTGTGTCGGTCAAAATAGAGGGCATTCCAGCAGGAATTCCTCCTCATCCCCCCTAACTCATTTTGGGGCATCCTCGGACCGTGGTAGCTCGTTCCAGACCTCAATTTGATTGCTTTAAACTCCTTTTGGTTCTTGGGGTTCACTTTGGTAGTGCTGGGCAGCTTTCCTTGCTTGTGTTGCGTACCAAGTGAGGTAGCAATTTGACTTACTTGTGTCTCGATTATCTACAAGTGCTTCCCAAGTCTGTCCACTTTGGTGTTGACCCCTGCCACTTCTTGCTCGATTTTTCCGACCCAATAATCGGAAGCCTTGATGAACTTTTGCAACAACTCGTCGAGGCTCTTCTTCTCCTTCTCCACGATCTCACCGTTTTGGACATCAAATCCCGGTAGAAGGTGTTTGGCACCTTCAGGTTGAGCATATGAGAAACCTCGATGAGCTCTCAGTGGGTAATGTTGGTATCCCACTTGCCGGTAATAATTCTGATAATCACCTCGGTTCCTGTAGTTAACATCGGCGACGGGATCAACCTGTGCAACAGAAACACAAGCAACATTAGATGTCAGTTTCTCTATATCCCCCTTGAGTTTCTCGATCTCCTTCTTGAGGGTATCATCTTCCTTCTTCTCCACTGTCCGAACCTGAGGTCTCCATGGATTGGCCCATTGTTGAGTATGCAAGGCCATCTTTTTGAATAGCTTGAGGCTTTGTCGGCAGACTTGCTCATCATAAATTCTCCGGCTGCATTGTCCACTGACTCTTGCGTTCTTTCGTTCATCCATCGGTAGAAGATATGAGCCTGCTCCTCGGTGTCAACTCCATGGTCAGGGCAACTCCTCAACAGCTCATTGAACCTGCTCTATGTCTCGAATAAAGATTTGTCCATCTTTTGGTGGAACTGCAAGATCTCCATCTTTTCTGAATGATCACAGATGGTGGAAAGAATGCGGCAAGGAAGTTTGTTCGGGGATCTGCCCAAGTGCGGATGCTGCTGCAATCCAAGTTTGTAAACCACGTTCGAGCCTGACCTCGAAGTGAGAAGGGAAACAAGCGCAGACGGATCACATCTTGGCTAACTCCATTCTGCTTGATGGTCTCACACACCTCCACAAACATTCGGAGATGAGTGTATGGATCCTCCACCGCTCAGCCACCAAATTGGTTTTGTTGAACCATCTGAATCAAGCCGGTTTTGAGTTCAGAGTTATTGGCAGTGATACCAATAACAAATCCCTCGTTGTTGGGCTATGGTCTGTATCTCCTTGCCATGGCGTTGGGATCTTCATCATTAGAGTCTTCTCGGTGCAACCTTTCTTGTTCTCCTTCTTTGTCTCTCCTTGCATCCTCGACTCTCTATACTTCTCTTTCAGCCATCAGTTTCTTGATTACTACCTTCATCTGGTTGACCTCTTGGACTAAAAGAAGGGCACCCCTTGTTGTGATTTGTGTGTTGGGATCCTCTAAGGGTGGCATGTTAGGGTCATCCTCTTCGTGCTGATGTTGTGGTGGCTCCATGTTGATGATTGTGCATTGCTTTTTTTTGCTTTTCCTCCTCCGGACTGTGGCCTCGATTTTTAGGTCGAAAGTTTTGAGTGGTTTGCCTTGAGCCATCGTGTTCATGAAACTTGAGAAAAAGACACACAGAAAATCAGCCTTTGTGTCGATCGATAGGGGCCCCGTTGATCGACACAAATGTCACAGCTATGTCGACCGACACAGCGAATGTCGACCGAAACAGAGGACAAACTCCAAAAATTACACGCACTCAAACATGAAAATTAAAAACAAAAATAAAATAAAAACTTAATCCAATAAATTTAAAAACAAACTAATAATAAAATAGAATCTAACAGTCCCCAACAACGGCGCCAATTTGATCATTGTAAAATTACAGATAAATTACATAATAGTGATGCAAATAAATTTATAAAACCCTAAGGTTGTCGAACCCACAGAGGGTGTATAACGAGACTATTCTATGTACTAGCCATAGTTTTTAAACCACGGTTGTTTGAATAAATCAAAATAGGGTTTTAGTTTTGGAATTTAAAGATGACAATGCAGAAAAATAAAAGGGTTTTGAAAATAGAATTAAAAGATACAGATTCCATGGCAGATAACCAATTCATCAACATGCAAATTTCATCAACTCAGCAATGAGGAATAATTAGATTTCAATGGATTAAATTCCGTATTTGGCAATTTAAACTTAGATTACTAATGTGTGACTATCTCCTCTCGGTCTCAAGAAAACAACATTAATCAATCTCAATAATTATCTAATTAAATCATACAATTTGAATATTCCTTTTGAGACAGAAAACAAATGCATTCAATTCTCTCTTCGAATTATTAATTTTCACCTCTCGGTCCTTCAATTAATAACTACAAACCTAGATTAGTTTCATCTCTCGATCCTTCATTAATTCTAGATTTGATTAAATAAAAACAATAATTGAACTATGCTATTGAGTTTAATCATTCATACATGCATCACAAAAGATTATCAAACCGTAGAATCTAGCTACTAGGGTTTCTGATGGGTTTTGTATACTGAAAATATTTATTATAATGAGTTTACAACATTTTATTTCTCTTATCTATCAAACAAACTTAAATGTATGTAACAACGGTATCCTCTTGTCTCACCGATAGGGACGATCATACAGCGTGTAGTAGATCACAGAAGATAGTATGATCACTTGACCTAGTGAGACATAAACCTGATCACAGCCGAGATAGTGTATGAGGATACGTCTGTCCGGATGGTTGCGGCATTGTCGGAATAAGTAGTCTGTCTTGGCTACTTGACATGCTGGTATGCAAGGGTGGCGTATTGATGGACCGCAGTGAGATGTATTCGACTGTCTGACATCAGCGAATACAAGATCTCGTTTTTGATTGAGTCCGAACCCTAACGAAGGTTCAGGGGTTTGCACAGGTTGACTGTTTCTTTAACTTACCATGGTGGAGAGCCTAAGTAACGTGCTCGTATATCCGCATCTTGGGTAACAGCAGTTCATGTAGTACTGCCTGAGACTGGGTTTAGGTAACCATATCTGAGTAATAGGATGTGAACATTCCCTGAGGAGCTCAATGACATTCATCGTGCCAAAGTCCTGCAGGCTGATTAAGTTCAGGCACGAGTGATAAGGATTGAGTGGTACTACTCAGGAATAATAAGATATTAATTAATTGTAGATAAAGCTTATCAGAAGCTCCGATTAATTAATGAATGTCCGGTAACCTTAAATATGAGGATTCTCAATTAATGCAGCCCGTTCTCATAACGTGGTAATAAAGGGGTAGGTCAGTATTAATTATGTGGTGAAAAAGAATTAATATGAATTAATTAATTGTGTCCTAGGTTGTGGACATGGAAATTAATTAATTTATAGGCCCACTTTATTATTTGCATTAGGTCCCAGGACTGGCCTAATTAAATATGCTGATTTGAGCCTAATAGCCCATTAGGGATAAAACCCTGAGTCTATAAATAGACCTCTCACTCTCTGAAACCCTAGCCACTTCATAACACAAAAAACAGTTTGAAACCCTAGATCAGAGAGAGAGAGGGATGCGCATGCAGTAGAGGGAGGAGAAGGTTTTTCGACTCTGGTCTACTGATACAGATCTGTGGAATCCTCACCAGTAGCAGATCTGAACAGCATTGGGATACAACCCTGAAGATCTGATCTGGAGAACAAGATTTTTCTTTCTTTCTCTTTTTCTGTTTTTCGATTAATCTATAAATTAGATCTCTAATTTCTATTTCCGCAGATTTAATCGAATTGCGTGGTTGAATTAAAGTTGGATATTTAAACGCAAAAGATCATATCAGACTCTACGGAATAACGGTAATCCCTTTCATCCACGCATTAAATTCATAGGAGCATGCTAGGTTTTATGAATTGTTATTATGAGCAATATCCATAAATTGATCTGGTTCATTTGGGTTTTGTGATTCGGTTCACGGTAAATCCCTACAATTGGTATCAGAGCCAGGTTTCTGATTTATGGCTCTTTGGTTCATAATAAATTCATTTATGCATGTATGAGTTTTATTTCTGTCGTGGATGGTTTTTGTTCCTTGTGGCAACCCGTTTGATTCAGCCCGCGGTGGTTTATCCGTGTAGGGTTGAATCTGTTTTGTAAAATCACGAGAAAATTCGTGATTAGATTTGATAGATAAAATTGTAATAGATTAGTTTCTGTAATTTTATTTCAAATCTGTATTTTGGACGGGTCGAGACGAAGAAAGAAGACAGAACCGACGAAGGGTGGCGCACGGCGGCAGCGGGCTGCGGCGGCGCGGGCGATGGCGCGCAGATGCGCGCGTCGCGGGCAGCCAACGGCAGGCGGCGGGGCCAGTCACGCCGGGGGCGCTGTGTGCGCGCGGCAGCGGCTGTGGTTGTCGTCGGCGGCTGCTGTCCCGTCGCGGTGGTTCGTGTTTTGGTGGCTCGTACAATCCTGTGTAAACCCTAGGTTTGCATTAGGGTTCGGGGCCAATCATCAAATCACAAAACCCTAAATCCAAAAGATTTGGTGGATGGAGATTTGGAGGCCCTAGAAGATTTGAAGAAGATTTGGATTTATCCAAATAAATTCAAAATTCAAATTGTAATAGATAGGATTTTATTTTACTATTTTGTGGGGCCACGAGGAATTTTTGTTTGCCTTAATTGTCCTCGTATGATATGTAATTTATTATGTGCGCAATTAAGCATGTGTAGATAATAGGAAAAGCATGATTTACTGCTTTTATTATTTACAGCTTTCCAAGCATGCTTGTGTGATTAATTTCTTGTTGGATTACATTTTGGGAATTTTTGGGCTTGTTTAATTACATGGAAAAATTTGGAAAATATAATAACAAAGAAATTAAATATGCGCATATAAGAAACCTTTTTTAAAAAAAGAAAAATACTAAGCAGATTTTTTAATTAAAATCAATAGACCTCCACAAAGCGGTCCTAGGCTGTAAGTGTATCTCTCGCTCTAGTAAACGTCTACGAGTGTAGCTTGCTAGTTCTTGGAGGTACATGGGTACGGTTGTTGGGATTTCTAGACAAACAATTTAAATTATGTGAATAGTGAGAGGGTTTTGCGTAAACGTCTACAAGTGTAGCTTGCGTAGATCTCTTTCATAAGTATTCTAGGATTGATTTAAATTAAAGATAACAAAAGCTTTAAAGGCTGTGCGGTATGATTTTGTACCATGCTAAACTGTCTCTTTTGGCCAAAGTTAAATTTGTGGTTAATCTCTTAGAAGCATCTTAGAATATAATGCAAGAATTGCATCCCTGTTCTTGAGAGATGGCTTGGTCTAAGGTTTTCACTAATTATTAATTTCTAGTGTCAAAAGGTTCCTGACATGGTAGTGAAATTAAAGAATTGAGGCTTAAAACCCGCAGTTCTGGTTGAGGGTGACATCGTAAACGTCTACGAGTGTAGCTTGCGGTGGGAACTCTTGGGCAATTAGTGGAAAACATATGTATTTGATTTATGAAAAGGTTTTCAATGCATTTGTTTTCGAAGTTCTACATGTATGTTCTTATTTAAGATTCTTTATTGTTTCAGATTTGTCTATGTCTAATGTCATCAATATTCTCGCACAAAATTCTTTAACTGGTCCAAACTTCCTGGAATGGAAATGCAATCTTGAATACATCCTGGTAGCAGAAGAACATATGTTCGTTCTGCAAGTACTTCGTCCCACAGTGCCCACTGCTGAGTCCTCCCAAGAGGAAGTAGACTATTATAATAAGTGGGAGAAATCGAACAATATAGTCAGGTGCAACATGATGACCACTATGTCAAAAGTCTTACAGCATCAGCATCAGCACCATAGGGACACCTATGACATTATGGCCAGTTTGATGGCGACCAATGAGGAAACTGATAGAGTTGTCAGATTCAATCTCATGAGGGATATCGTGAGTAGAAAAATGACTGATGGCATCTTAGTGAGATAACACGTAGTTTCCATGACTCACCTCATAGATGAGCTAACTGTGCATGGTGGAGGTATCGACGCTGAGGCCAAGGTCGATATCATGCTGAACTCTCTACCCAAGTCCTTTGAGAGTTTTAGGCTGAATGTTGTCATAAACAAGAAAGAGTATACTCTTAACGAGTTGCTAAATGACTTGATGGCAGTGGAATCAGTGATGAACCCTCAAAAGGTTGTCTTAGCCACTTCTGGTAATCTCTCTGCTGTACCGAAAGGTATGAAGCGAAAGAAGGGGATTAAGAAGTGAGCCAAGAAGACACCTGTGAAGGATGGTGGGGCTGTGAAAAAGCCTAAAGTGGCGACTGATAGGGACATGTGCTTCAGGTATGGTAAGAAAGGACATTGGAGGAAAGATTGTCAGGCTAACAAAACTAGACAAGGTATGCCATTTGCATGTATGACTGTAAGCATGATTAGAGTCTGTTGTTGCTCTTCCTAGAGCTGTAAGCACTGACTTGTTGATCATGTTGTTGTACTTTGCAGGGGACCGTGCCGACAAGGCTGGTGAATGATGGCAAGAAGATACCAAGCTGGATGAAGGCAACGTTTTATAATGAAGCTTCATGGAGTTTTCTTTTCTTTATGTTTTGATGGATTAAGTACGTTTTGAGAATTTCTTTTGTGGGCCGTGTTTTCGGCAGGACAAATGTTTTTTTTCAACTTCGCAATGGATATTTTGTTATTTATGATTTCTATCATTGGTGATAACGATGTTAGCCATTTTGGGATGTTGATTTATTCTCCTCATACTGCTTTATCAGATATGTCCTTTTCATATTGCATGGAATTCATCCGTAATTGATAATCCTAGAAAGAGAAAACTTACTTCTTCTGAATAGGATCTTACATATCTTTGGCACTTGAGACTGGGTCACATCAGCTTGAAGCGGATTCAGCGACTTGCAGATGACGGTACATTGGACTTAGTCCGAGCTGTTCCTTATCAAGTCTGCGAATCGAAGGCAAGATGCCAACTAGGCCTTTAAGGCTAGTCAGTTTCGAGCAGAGGAAGTGTTGGAATTGATCCATTCTGACTTATGTGGACCGATGTCCACGCAGGCTCGTGGAGGGTACGGGTACTTCGTCACTTTTATTGACGATTACTCAAGGTACGAATACGTTTACCTGCTTCGCTACAAGTCTGAATGCTTTGAGAAATTCAAAGAGTTCAAGGCTGAGGTAGAAGAGAAGGTCGGGAAAACTATCAAGTGACTGCGATCTGACCGCGGTGGCGACTACCTCGGTAACGAGTTCCTGCAGTATTTGTCAGACAACGGGATTACATCCCAATGGACTGCACCGGGTACTCTCCAGCAAAACGGTGTAGCTGAAAGAAGAAATAAGACTCTTCTAGAGATGGTAAGATCAATGATGAGTTTTTCAAACTTACCGATTTCGTTTTGGGGCTACGCATTGGAAACAGCTGCTTATGTATTAAATGTGGTGCCTTCTAAATCAGTTCCTAAGACGCCTTCTGAGCTCTTCCTTGGTCGCAAACCGAGTTTGTGCAAGTTTAGAGTATGGGGCTGTCCGGCACACGTACTGTCGAAGGAACCTGATAAGTTAGAAAGCAGGTCAAAAGTAATGTTGTTTATAGGGTATCCCAGGCAAACGAAAGGTGGTTACTTTTACTATCCTGAGAGTCAGAGAGTCGTTGTTAGCACCAACGCTAGATTCTTGGAGGACGAGTATGTGAGTAATCACAAGTCAACGAGTGATATCGTTCTTCAAGAAATTGAAAACGAGAATGCGATTCCAAAGGAAGGGGAACATGTAGACGTGGGTGCACCTGTGAGAGGTTCAACACCACAGACACGTTCTTCAGTGCAAGGTGTAGAACCACAAGTTACTACACCTACTGCTGACATGACACTGATGCCTTGTCGTAGTGGGAGAGTTATTTTCCAGCCGGAAAGGTACATGTTCGTGGGTGAGTCTTTGGACTTGAGCCCGGAAGACGGATATGAGGACTCTGACCCACTGACTTACGAAGAGGCAGTGCAAGACAAGGATGTTGGTAAATGACGTGTCGCCATGGATTCCAAAATTGAATCCATAACTACTATGGATGTATACCAGAAAACTGATTTGTCGGATGGCTTTAGGGCCATAGGGTGCAAATGGGTATACAAGAGAAAGAAAGGGGCGAATGGAGAAATAATGGCTTTTAAAGCCAGGCTGGTGGCAAAGGGTTGTAGTCAGAAAGAAGGCATTGACTATGACGAAACTTTTTCACCCGTAGCCATGCTCAAATCCATCCGGATACTCCTTGCCATAGCAGCGCATATGGACCTCAACATTTGGCAGATGGATGTCAAAACCGCTTTTCTAAACGGTTACCTTGAAGAAGGTAGGAACATCTATATGTGGCAACCTGAGGGCTACGTGTGCAAAGGCGAAGAACATCTTGTCTGGAAGCTTAAGAAGTCCTTGTATGGACTTAAGCAAGCTTCTAGGTCGTGGAACTTACGTTTCAACGATGCGATTAAATCCTATGGATTTGCACAGTTGGAAAATGAAAGTTGTGTTTACCGACTTTGTGTGAGTGCGAGCGTGGTTTTCCTTGCACTATATGTTGATGATATATTCTTATTTGGAAACAACGAGGGAGTGATGTCCGAAATCAAGTGTTGGTTTTCCGAACAGTTCCAAATGAAGGATTTGGGAGAAGCTGGCTATATCATTGGGATTAAGGTCTTACGAGATCGTAAGAGAAGGATGTTGAGCTTATCCCAGGCATCCTATGTGGATACTGTGATAGCCCGGCTCGGCATGCAACTCGCCAAGAAAGGTTTGCTACCTTTCAGACATGGCGTTCATCTTTCTAGTGGGCAGTGTCCTGAGACACAGCGGGAGAAAGATGAGATGAGCCTAGTACCATACGCTTCGGCGGTGGGTAGCCTCATGTATGCGATGCTGTGTACCAGGCCAGATATCTGTTATGTCGTTGGCATGGTAGCAAGATATCAGTCTAACCCTGGACAGGCGCATTGGACTGCGGTAAAGCACATCCTCAAGTATTTGCAGAGAACTAGGAATTACTGCCTAGTTTATCAAAGTGAGGATTTATGCCCTGTGGGTTATACAAACTCGAATTTCCAAGGGGACCAGGATGAGAAGAAATCGACCTCGGGATATGTGTTTACCTTTGGAGGTGGAGCTGTATCTTGGAGGAGATCAAAGCAGAAATGCATTGCTGACTCCACCATGGAGGCGAAATATGTCCCCGCCTCCGATGCCTCGAAAGAGGGGGTATGGCTCAAGAACTACCTTTTAGAGTTGGACGTGATTTTGAGTTTGCCAAAGAGTATCACAATTTATTGTGATAACTCTGGTGCAGTGGCCAACTCAAAGGAACCGCGGTCTCACAGGGCAAGCAAACACATAGAGAGAAATTACCATATCATACGAGAGATCGTATCGAGGGGCGATGTGCTGATCAAGAAGATTGACACTAAGGACAACCTTGCTGATCCATTTACAAAGTGCTTGCCGCAGAAAGTTTACGAAAGACATATTCGTGAGCTGGGTCTGAGGTGGATGCCGACCACTAACAGTGGTTAAAAAGATAGCAGGCTAGATAGACGGACTGCATACTCTGTAATAGCTTAGTTATGCTTTGTGTATAAGTGGGAGATTGATGGGTTTTGTATATTGAAAGCATTTATTATAATGAGTATACAACAGTTTATTTCTCCTATCTGTCAAACAAACTTACATGTATGTAACAACGGTATCCTCTTGTCTCACCGATAGAGACGATCATACATCGTGTAGTAGATCGCAAAAGACAGTATGATCACTTGACCTAGTGAGACATAAACCTGATCACAGCCGAGACAGCGTATGAGGATACGTCTGTCCGGATGGTTGCGTTATTGTCGAAATAAGTAGTCTGTCTTGGCTACTTGACATGCTGGTACGCAATGGTGGCATATTGATGGACCGCAGTGAGATGTATTCGACTGTCTGACATCAGCGAAATACAAGATCTCGTTTTTGATTGAGTCCAAACCCAAACGAAGGTTCAGGGGTTTGCACGGGTTGACTGTTTCTTTGACTTGCCATGGTGGAGAGCCTAAGTAACGTGCTCGTATATCCGCATCTTGGGTAACAACAGTTTGTGTAGTACTGTCTGAGACTGGGTTTAGGTAACCATATCCAAGTAATATGATGGGGACATTCCCTGAGGAGCTCAATGACATTCATCGTGCCAAAGTCCTGCAGGCTGATTAAGTTCAGGCACGAGTGATAAGGATTGAGTGGTACTACTCAGGAATAATAAGATATTAATTAATTGTAGTTAGAGCTTGTCAGAAGCTCTGGTTAATTAATGAATGTTCGGTAACCTTAAATATGGGGATTCTCAATTAATGCAACACGTTCTCATAACGTGGTAATAAAGGGATAATACTGACGTTCTCATAACGTCAGTATTAATTCTGTGGTGAAAATGAATTAATATTAATTAATTAATTGTGTCCTGGGTTGTGGACATGAGAATTAATTAATTTATAGGCCCACTTTATTATTTGCATTAGGTCCCAGGACTGGCCAAATTAAATATGCTGATTTGAGCCCAATAGCCCATTAGGGATGAAAACCCTGGGTCTATAAATAGATCTCTCACTCTCTGAAACCCTAGCCACTTCATAACACAAAAAATAGTTTGAAACCCTAGATCAAAGAGAGAGAGAGAGAGCGGCGCATGCAGTAGAGGGAGGAGAAGGTTTTTCGACTCTGGCCTACTGATACAGATCTGTGGAATCCTCACCAGTAGCAGATCTGAACATTGGAATACAGCGCTGAAGATCTTATCTGGAGAACAAGATTTTTCTTTCTTTCTCTTTCTCTGTTTTTCGATTAATCTAGAAATTAGATCTCTAATTTCTGTTTCCGCAGATTTAATCGAATCACATTGTTGAATTAAAGTTGGATATTCAAACGCCAAAGATCGGATCAGACTCTACGGAATAACGGTAATCCCTTTCATCCACGCATTAAATTCATAGGAGCATGCTAGATTTTATGAATTGTTATTATGAGCAATATCCATAAATCGATCCGGTTCATTTGGGTTTTGTGATTCTGTTCACGGTAAATCCCTACAGTTTCTAGCCACTAAACATGGATAGAAATAAAGAACACATACTATTAAAGTTCATAAGTCTTGGAAAAACTCCAATGCAATAATATTCTAAGTGTAAAAGTGAATAATTTTCGAGCCCTAAGTGTGTAGCATTTATAGAGGAGTGAAAACATCTAAACAAGGTATTGGGCTAAAATATAAAAAATAACCAAACTGAGAAAAATCTCATTTTCCAGCCTGTCGATCGACACAAGTGCAATGTGTCGATCACCTTTGAGCTTCCTTATCGGTCAATCTTTGTTCAATCTTCGTGTCGATCGATACAGGGAGTGTCGATCGACATGGACCACTTGTGTCGAGCCTTCTCTACTGCAGATGCTCCCGATCGACATCCATCCTCTGTGTTGATCGACATACACCATGTCGGTCAACACAGAGGTCATGCTTCGGGTTTTTGGCTTGTCTTCCTCGTCGGTCGACTTCCTGTGTATCAATCGAAGCAGCAACTTTGTCAAACTCGGCTCTTTTCACCTTTTGATCACTTTTAGCCTAAAAAACCTACAAAGCTTAGCATAACAAGCATAACATCCTCTATAATGTACTCATGCATGAAAACAACTAAAAACTTAACCTAATTGCACTAAAACAAAGGAGAAAAACATGGATAAGTGAATGTAAATATGAACTTATCACCTAGAGATGAGGGACTTGAAATAACTCAGCCTCTGATCGAACCGCCGTCTATTTGTGTGAGCGCAAGGGCATCGATGTGGTTGGGCGCATTCGGCCGGACTTCTTGTGCCTGAGGATCATCACTTGGAGTTCGCGGGGTTGCTCGCTCATTGCCTCCCCCATCCGTTTGGTTGAACTCCGCCTGCAGGTTGCAGGGTGCAGTTTGACGTTCTTGGCTGGTACTCCTCGGCTCCTCGATGATAGGCTGCGTATCGGCTCGGTGTTATAGTCATCGGTTCTCCCTGTTGAGTAGCTCGTACCTCCTTTCCATTTCCTCCATTTGCATTCCCATTCTCTCGATCGCGTTCCTCGCAGTCTGCACCTGGCTAACTAGGCGGGCTACATGTGGATCATCCATACTAGAGGGTGGAGGCGGGAGGAACGCCAATTCTTTGAGCAGCGTGGCGTTGAATGTCCGGTAGAATTCATCTAGCACCTCGTTGGCATTAAGGGTAGATGGGACTCCCCTTCCGCCACCTTGCTACGGATTCCCATGCCCTGCACCTGGTGGGTTTCCTCGACCTGCACCCTAGCGGCGGGCCAGTCCTCCCCGCATCAACTTCGTTCCTATTTGTGGCATTTCCACCATCAGTCATTTCTTGCAAGAACGGTTAGTACAAAATCGTTCGTAGGGCCCCACGGTGGGTGCCAAATTGTTGAGATCCGATTTGTACGGATACGGGGCTCCGGGAACTACAGATTCGAATAATACAGAAAACGGCAACAAACGATGCACAAAATAGAAATAAATTAAACACAAAAGACCAAAAGAACTTGATATATGGGGTATGACATAGTAGACGATAGGACGATTAGCCCGGTGACGTCAAGCTCGACAGGTCGGGTGAGTACAACTTAAAACAAGAATTTGAGCGTTGGTCAATAGCAAGATGCAGCTTAACAGTATAATACATAGATAGATGCTGAAAATCGGCTTACAAGGGATTATTAATAGATGCCTGAATTCGTTAGGGTTTCCTGGATTCTCGCGAGATCCGTTGGACAACGAACTCCGAATTTGTTGGAGTTGTTGGCGCTTGTCTTCAACTGCTTCCGAGATTCTTGCGAGTTTATCCTCTCGTTGCTCGATGGTTTTCTCGACCGTTGGACGCCCTTTTCAACTTGTCGAACTGCTTCTCGTCTTGGTCGAACTGCTTTGATCGGACTGCTCTTTTTTGCAAACTACTTTCTGCTGGGCTGGCCTGCCGCTCGGCCTGCGAGAGTATTGATGAGCCTTGCTTTGGATCTCCTTAATGGGCTAATTTTTATTGTACCCAACAGATAACAATAAAATAATATGTTTATATTCAAAAACCATAAAATTATGAAAAAGTTTTAATGTGTATCAATTATTGAATACAAATTACAATGATGGGTGAGGATTCAATTATGTGTAACTCATTTATTTAGAAAAAAGAAAAGGGAATAATCGAGAGCTAGCTAGCAGTTTTGCATTGCATTTAGCTAAATTGGGAGTTTTATAATAATCGGATAGAAAAAGGACAAAACGTGAACTCGTGCGACATTTTAACGGTCAGAAACGACTGTCGTCGGCCAATCCAACGGCCGATATTGCATTGTTCAAGACCCTTCTCTCTCCCACACATCTGCTCCGCCTGAAAAAATCTCCGCCTCTCTGTAATGTATATATATTGTTATTGTTCTTGAATTGAGAGCTTTCAATTTGATTTGATAATTATTTATTTCTCATCCCCGAAAAATGGCTGCTGCGATAGATACATCAATCATCTACAGGAGAATTTCGACGTTTAGATATAATAACTGCAATTATGTTCAGAAACACAGCTTAATTTGCTGTCGATATAGAGATTTCAACGGGAAATCGAGTCGTCTGTTTCAAGGTACGGTGTTGCAGCCTAGGGTTTCCAAACTCCAGGGGTACTTTTTGCGCAATCATTTGAATTGGAAATTGACGAGAATCTATGCCAACAGTCATCGGGAACACGATACTGATTCGGCTGAGAAGCCCGAGACGTCAGGGCCGGAGAGCCCGAAAAAGCCGCCGACCGCTTCTTCGGGCTCAGGGCGGAAGGAGAAGCGGGGGAAGAATAATTGGTGGAGCAGTAATAGTAATAAATGGAAGTGGCAACCGATAATTCAGGCGCAGGAGATGGGTGTTTTGCTCATACAATTGGGGATTGTGATGTTTGTGATGAGGTTATTGAGACCCGGGATTCCGCTGCCGGGCTCCGAGCCGAGGACGCCTACAACGTTTGTTAGTGTGCCGTACAGTGAGTTTGTGAATAAGATAAATAGTAATCAGGTGCAGAAGGTGGAGGTTGATGGGGTGCACATTATGTTTAAGTTGAAGAGAGAAGGAGAGAGTGCGGAAAGTGGTATTGGTGAGGTGAATAGTAAGTTTCAGGATTCAGATGCTTTGTTGAGGACTGTGACTCCCACGAAGAGAATAGTTTATACAACCACGAGGCCCATTGACATCAAGACACCATATGAAAAGATGTTGGAGAATGATGTTGAGTTTGGGTCTCCAGATAAGAGGTCTGGAGGATTCTTGAATTCTGCATTGGTGAGTTGTTAGATTTGTTTTGTGTTAATTGGCTGGTCTCTTAGTTAGTTTGCAACCGATTGTTGGGTGGTTATTTTTTGTATCATCTTGAATATTTATCATCATATAAGTTGCATTTTTAAATTTTTTTGCTGCAGAGTGTTCTTAGCTATAAAATGCATATCTGCCGCTTTAATTTGGACCATCTTTAGACACTAAGAATGGATCCGACCATACTTATTAAAATAATTTTGATTCTTTTTAATGCTTAAGAACCTTGATAGCTGTTTGAGTGTGTAGTTGTCGATGGCCCAAATGCACATATAGACTTAAAGATGTGTGGAGGATTTGGTGCTGGTGGATTTGGCCATACACTTACTGAAGAAATTTTGATTATTTACAATACTTAAGAACCTCGATAACTGCTTGAGTATGTAGTTTTCATTGGCCCAAAGGCACATCAAGACTCACATATATGGAGGGGCTTTGGTGCGATTCAATGTATAGCATCAGCTTCTCCCACCCCACCCTCACCCTAAAAAGAAGAAAAAAAGATTGCTTACTTGTTCTGATTGTCTTATGCCATGATTTCTTACCTAGATATTCTAGATTGAGTTTGGTTTCATTGTTTTTCATGTTCTACAGATAGCTTTATTCTATGTTGCTGTGTTAGCTGGTCTTCTTCATCGGTTCCCTGTAAGCTTTTCCCAGGTAAGAATCATTATGCTGCGTGTATATCTTACTAGAAAAATGTTAATGCGCACATTTTGAAATTGCCTGCAAATATATAGAATACACCTGGACAACTTAGAAACCGGAAGTCTGGAAATTCTGGGGGAAGCAAAGTTTCTGAACAAGGAGAAGCTGTTACATTTGCTGATGTTGCTGGTGTTGATGAGGCAAAGGAGGAGCTCGAAGAAATTGTGGTATGTTGGACCTTCAATGATATCTTATCTTATTTACACAAGTATATCAATCCAAACACTGCTTCAACCTAGGATTCTTGTCTTATACTGAGGACTAGTGATTCATGTTTGGTATTTTTGTTTTTAATATCCAGGAATTTCTTAGGAATCCAGACAGGTACATAAGACTTGGTGCACGCCCTCCACGAGGTGTTCTCTTGGTGAGTTGTCTTCTACTCTGCTAGATAGCTGAGCACTACTAGCAAACATTAAAGTGCACTGTGATTGGGAGCTATTTCATGCTCAATAATTACTGTAAATTCCCTGTGAATATATTATGAAGATATACTAGTATTGCACCCACGCGATGCGTGGGAACTTTAATTCTTTATATTAAAATATTTATTTTAATATTTTATTTATAGAAAAATAATATAATTTTTTAAAATTCGTAAGCTACAATAATATGATAACACATAAATTATATATATAGTGTACATATATATATACATATTATATTAACTTATATCTATTTTAATAATTAGTAAGTTTTATTTTATATGCCTAAATGTTAGTTTTTTCCTTTAAATAATGTTTATACATTATTTTAATTTATTTTTCTAAATTGGATTATACTATTTAAATGTGGAGTGAGTGTTTCTATGTGAGTAAAAATATGATTAATTAATCATAGACCAAATGCTTAATCACTTGTGCTCCTAGATGTAGATTTATATATATATATATATATTCATATATTGGATTTTACTTTATAATTTATAAATTTTAATGCTAAATAATTTGTCTTATTTATTATTGTGGAAACTTTCAACATACTATTATAGAAAAATTAAGTTCAAGCAATTACTTTTTCTTTCTCTCAGCATATTCTAAAACTCACATTTATTTCAAATATTTTAAAACAATGATCATAAGATCATTCATACATTTAAATTAAGTAAAATAATTATAACTTTATAATAAATTAACTTAATAGTTTAATTAATGAACTATTAGTACAACTAAAAAATTTACTGTTTTACCCTCCGTTATTGTTTTAATATATATATATAGATTTTTTCATCTTCTTTTCGAGCAAAGCACCTTATAGCATGTGCATATTCATTAGATTTTTCATGAATTAGACTGAAATGCTTGGTTTCAGCTCACTTCATTTATCTTTATAATTAGCTAAAACTTCTTTTCCCTCATTAATTTCAATGTACTCATATGGTGGAAATTTAACTGCTCTGTTTGTATTAAAGGTTGGTCTACCAGGAACAGGAAAAACTCTTTTAGCAAAAGCTGTTGCTGGAGAGGCTGATGTTCCTTTCATCAGCTGTTCTGCAAGCGAATTTGTAGAGCTGTATGTTGGTATGGGGGCATCTCGTGTCAGAGATCTTTTTGCACGGGCAAAGAAGGAAGCTCCATCTATTATATTCATAGATGAGGTTCCTACTCAGTCTCCCTGGTTGCTCTTCACATTGAATTTTTCAGCCATTTACCTCTTAGGACATTGTGGTACATAATAAGTTACGGTTTTCTGATTAAGAATTCCTCGATCTGTAGATAGATGCTGTAGCCAAGAGCCGTGATGGTAGATTCCGTATTGTGAGTAATGATGAGCGGGAACAGACCTTAAATCAGCTTCTCACTGTAAGACAAAACCTATCTTATCTTTTTTTAAGCATTTTCTTTTATTCTGCTGAGCTGAGATACGCTTACTAGATAAGTACTGCAGGAAATGGATGGATTTGATAGCAATTCAGCAGTGATTGTCCTTGGAGCAACTAATAGAGCAGATGTTTTAGATCCTGCACTCCGCCGCCCTGGTAGATTTGATCGGATTGTTATGGTAACTCGATTTGCTCTTTGTTTTCTATTTTTAAACATATATTTTTAAGGTAGCTGCAAGGTGTTTCCAGTTGTCTGTTAGATAAGATGCATAATTTGGTCTTTAGGTTGAAACACCTGATCGGCCTGGAAGAGAAGCTATTTTGGAGGTCCACGTCTCTAAGAAAGAACTTCCTCTGGGTAAAGATGTTGATCTGGCTGAAATTGCTTCAATGACCACGGGTTTTACTGGGTAATGGTTCACCTTTGAATTCCAGATGCACGGTGTTGACCTTAAGAGATGCTATTGAACTTCTATTTTGCCATCCTCTGGATATTGTGCAGGGCAGACCTTGCAAATTTGGTAAATGAAGCTGCATTATTGGCTGGAAGAAATAGTAAAACTGTGGTTGAGAAAATTGATTTCATTCATGCGGTCGAGCGGTCAATAGCGGTAAAACTTGCACTTCCTCATTTCTTTGTGGGAAAGTTCTGTACGTTGTTTGCACATATATTACTCCTTTTTGGATCTTTTAAGTTATGAACTGTGATTTTCCTGAGTTGGAGGTTTGTCACATGAAATGTTCGTTGAGGTAGTTGATGGATCTTGGCTGTTGTGAAAAATATATATTTTGAAAAGTTTACTGGAGTTGAGGGTAGGGTAAACCATCCTTAACCATTAGAAACACTCCTGTAGTTCGCTAACTGGATACTGCATTTGGTGGAATCTGATTGGAAATCTTGATTGCAACATATTCTTTCAGTGGAGTTGACTGGATTCAATTGCAGCATTGCACATATATTAGAAACTCTTTTTCTAGCCTCAACATAGCTGGAGATTGGAGTTGAGTTATATAGTCTGCATTTTTTAATGTCAAGCGTTTAATTTTTCTGAGAAATTATGCATGTATATTAATCACAATGTAAAGGAGTTCAGTTTGTTAACTATTGAGCTTTATTTTTTGAGATTGTCGTCGTTTCAACGGAAGAACCTTAGCAGGCCCAGCTAACATTTTGCCAGGGAATTGTCATTGGCCCTTTTCATGCTTGATTTTGGATCTCTCTCTCTCTCTTTCTCTCTCTCTCTCTCTCTCTCTCTCTCTCTCTCTTATAGATGGTTTGTGCTACATTACAGGGGATTGAAAAGAAGACAGCCAAGTTGCAGGGCTGTGAGAAAGCTGTTGTTGCACGGCATGAAGCTGGTCATGCAGTGGTAGGAACTGCAGTTGCAAGTCTTCTTTCTGGACAACCTCGGGTTGAGGTAATAGCTTTGTGATGTTTTCTTTAGGCTTTCTTGACACAATAGTTCTAATATGTTGACAACTGCAAGTTGTCCACTTGTACTCTATGGACAGAGTCTTGGAGTAGAATTTCCTGTATGCAAAAATGGATGGATTGGAACCATTTCGCCAAATCTGTTGGCTGGTTGCATATATAGAGGAAGACAGATTGGCTTTGATGCCCTAGGAGCTAGAGAAAGGCTATACCTTTTTATGTCTTTTTCTGAATGTTAGGAAGAAGATAATCTAGACAGTAGAAACAAAATATTGTACATATTTTCCTTTTGGATTCTGGAAGGAGCTTAAATAACACTACAGTTTGCAAGCTGACCTAAAGATATCTCCCCCTCTGTTCAAATGGCGGGTCTGCACTGGAAAGCATTTTTAGACATGTTCTATCAGTGATTTGGTATCATCTAGCTTTCTGCATTTTAGGAAACTTATAGACCATATTGTCAATATTCTCTAATGCCCCAGAAAAATTATGGCAGATTATCTTAAAGGTGAATGGTTGAGATTAGGCATCAATTCTTGTCCGGTGCGTTCACTCTTGGTTAATAAAAAGGCTGTCTGAAGTGACACTTTTTAGTATCACTTGGTTTGTTTGTTTTATTTTCTTTTGACGAATCATTTGTTTAGATTTATGTTGATCGTTTTGGTTTTATCAGAAGCTGAGCATATTGCCAAGATCTGGCGGAGCACTGGGATTCACATACACCCCTCCAACCACTGAAGATAGGTACTTGCTCTTCATCGACGAGTTGCGCGGTAGACTGGTTACTCTTCTTGGCGGCCGTGCAGCAGAAGAGTTTATATACACTGGACGTGTATCTACAGGTGCACTTGATGACATACGACGAGCGACTGACATGGCGTACAAGGCTGTGGCTGAATATGGCCTCAATGAAACCATAGGCCCCATCTCCTTGGCAACTCTTTCTGGTGGTGGAATGGACGAGTCTGGTGGATCCTCACCATGGGGGAGGGAACAAGTATAACTCCACTTTTCAATGTCTCTTCGTTAGTGTGAAATATCTTAAGCTTCATAGTTTTAAATGATCTACAGCATCATCTTGAGTGATTGCATGCTTTAATTCAATAGGGACACCTTGTTGATCTCGTTCAAAGAGAGGTTAAAGCCTTACTTCAATCGGCACTTGACGTGGCACTCTCGGTTGTTCGTGCAAATCCTACAGTTTTGGAGGGTCTTGGTGCCCACCTGGAAGGTATCTCAAATCTACTTTCTCTGCATCCCATGGGATTAATGCCTCCCACCATGAGGATAGTGCCCTGTAGATTTCTACGCTTGAAAAAAAAAAAAAAAAAAGCTCTTGGTTTTTATGTGGAGAATTTCACATGGCACCATATTTTCAATTCCTATGGTGGGAGGTAGTAAGTACCCAATGGGTTATGATAAAATTCCTCATTAGCCTATGTTTTACCTTATTGTTTTTGAATGCGAAGAAGAGAAGAATAATATGAATTTTGAAATGACATTGAACTAATTGACAAAATCATGATTCCAGAAAAAGAGAAAGTAGAAGGCGAAGAACTGCAAGAATGGTTGAAATCAGTGGTTGCTCCTGCTGAACTCACATTCTTCATCAGAGGAAAACAGGCCTCTCTTCTCCCTCTGCAATCAGGATCTTGATGGCAGCTAGATTTGCTTTATTTATTCTCTGTTGAATGAAACCGTGGTTTTCAAATCCCATCATCACCTTGAACGGAGAAGACAAGTGGTGGTAGCAGATTCGTGTTGGTGTATCCATAGAATAACATCAATATAGTCAATTTGTATAGTCTTACTGGGAAATGCATGTTTGAAGGCTTTTTTTTGGTGCCCATAAACGATGTTGCATTGAAACAGGAAGGCTCTGGTGCTACTCAAAGAAATTGCCTATATAGCGTTGCCAGTAGGAGTAGCTATTTAATTTGTAACTGCTTAAGTCAGCACTTTATACTGTTGTGTACATCTTTTTCTCCTTCATTTGTAGAGAAATACTTGTCTATATATACAAGCATGAAGATCGCTTCAGACTGTAAATGTTTTGCTGGTCTATAACCTCTCTCTCTGTGGGTGGCATCATTGGCATGAGTAAGAAAGCAAGAGGTACATCAGGCATCCAAGTAACGTATTTTCACCAGCAATACAGATACCGATAGACAGCCATGAAGTTAATGTGTACAATAATACATTGGCATTCTTGCAAGTATCTTCAGCTAATTTTGAATGGCTAAACATTAGAAGAAGGAAAAATATGAAAGTTGAGACAGCAGCTGTAGAGGCAGTCCACATAGCCTATGATGAATCAGTCTCCCCTTCTTCCTCAGCTCCTAATTACAGAGATTGAGATAAGTTAGCAGCAGTCAAATATCCCTAATAAACTCATCAACTAGCCAAACAAAACATATGTTTCGATAAACATTTGCTTACAACAACACAAAACTTTCCACAAACATCTGATACAGAGATCATTATCTCATGTACACACCAATTGGAGCCCCCTATAACAATTCTTTGTACTATCAAACACACATTTGCCTATGACAAACTTGTACAACCCAAAACTTTCATAAGTTGTCCCGACTTCATAGTGCAGTGGCTATGCTTTGTCTATACTCAATTGATCACGAGTTCGAGTTATGTACTTATGCTGGGTACTCCTCATCTCCATTTATATAGTGCAGTCCAAAACTTTCAGATAGATCATTATCTCTTAAACACACAACACACTGCATTATAACATAGGTTTTAAAGGCCTAAATTTCTTGTACTTGTACTTTCAGATAGATCATTATCTCTTAAACACACAACACACTGCATTATAACATAGGTTTTGCTTATAATTGACTACTTTCATAAGCAGCAGAAATATCGTTATCTCACAAAGGAAGTTCGAATTTCCTACTTTCTACTTACTTCCTAGAGGCACAAACAACATAAAGAATCAACCTTGAAAGCTTAAGAAGAGCAACAAGTAAAAGAAACAGCAACAGTTAAATTCAAGAAATGAACTCAACATTCCTCCAAAAATTTCAAAAAGAAATTAACCTTCATCTGCATCCTCCCCTTCTCCAAACTCATCATCATCCTCATCAGCGTCGAACCCGTACCTCTCATTCAAGAACTCCACGGCCCCTTTCGTCAGAACCAAACTCTCCGCATCCAAAATGTCGAACAAATTCAGCGTTCTTGGGGTCAGCATCTTCAATGTTCCCACATTTCGACTCGACAGCCTCACATTGTCCGAAACTTCAGTCATCAGAAACAGGGATTTCTTCTTCGGGTCCAATCCCCACCTGCTCATCAACGCAATGAACTCCTTCGTCTTCGGCTTCTCGAATTTATCGTCGAAATCCTCGACGACGATCGTGCTCTGCAGCGCGCTGGCAATGGCGGTGGAAATCGCTAACCTCTTCTCCTTCTTGTTGATCTTGATGGACCAATCCTTCGGCTTGGGGCCGAAGACCACGCCTCCTCCGGGGCGTAGCGGCGTCCGCTGCGAACCACGGCGGGCGCGGCCGGTTTTCTTCTGTGGGAAGGGCTTCTGCCCGCCTCCGCGGACCTCCGCGCGGGTGAGGGTGGAGGCTGTGCCGCGGCGTCTGTTGGTGAGGTCGGTGGTGATGCCGCGATGGACGACGGCGCGTGCAGTTTCGGGTGGGGCGGATTTTATGTTGAGGGTGGTGGAGCCCACCTGGCTCCCGTCGAAGGAGAGCACTGGGACTGTGGCTAGCTCCGCGTAGATTGTGGCAGCTGCGGCGGCGCGCATCCGTGGGTGGCGGTTGGTGTGGGCGAAATGTAGGGTTTTGGGAGAGGGGTTAGGAGTGGAGAAAAAAATGGAGGAGGAGAAGAAGGAGATTGATGAAGGTGATGCAGTCGCCATTGTTGATGTGAGAGAGATAGAGAGAGAGTGTGTGTTATCCTGTTATCCTTGCAAACTCGAGATTTTCTCTTCTTTTCTTTTTAATTATTAAACCCAAAATTCTGAATTCAGATGGATACAACGCTTTCTGTATAAAATTAGGTAAGTAAAATCGTCATTGAAATTCAATTTGCACAACGACTTATGCTTTGATATATTTAATTCATTTTAAAATACATTATTATTGGGATATAAAATAGTAATAACTGTTAAGTTTCCAACATTACAATAAGAACTAGGAAAAAAAACTCTAATTATTAGGACATGTATTATCTTATATAAACAAAATCATAGTTTTAACCTGTTTAAAGTTTAAACTGAATTATAATATTATTACTTCGTTATTGATATATAATATTCATGAAACTCAATGTAATCTACATATTGACATAATTAGTTACTTAATAATCACGTTGCATATCTTTTAGAAGATCAACATAAAAATATGTAGTAATTTATATAAGACGTGTGTTTTTATGAGACTGTGAAACATTGAAAGAATTTCAAACGAGATAACGTAATTTGGATCAAAATGCTTTCATCTAATCTAAATTTTGAATTTCAATCAGAATGCATCAATATCTCATTGTCTTGTTCAAAAACACCGTTCAATACAAGTTTTTACCAAAAATATAAATTTTACCATGTTGAGGGTGTTTTCGTACAGATACGGAGCCCCGGAAACAAATAAGCGAATAATATAAAAAACGACATGAATATTGTTTGAAAGATTATGAATATATTAAAGATATGGCAAACCAAATATTGTTGCACAATGATATAGCTTGAAATAATCGGAAACCTTATGAGAGCCTTTTCAAAAGTATCGATAGTTTATATTTCACTCAGGTAGGTGTCAAAAAATTGACTTACAAGGGGGTTTAATCGACAATCGAATATGCTAGGGCTTCCTGGATTTTTGCTAGGCAGGTTGAACCGCGAGCTCCGAATTTATCGGAGCCGTTATGTTGCTCGCCTTCAACCATTCCCGCAAGCTTCGCGATCTTATCCTCTTGCCATTTAATGACTTTTCGACCGTTAGACGACAGCTTGGTAACCGTTGGGAGCCCCAGTTCGGCTTGTCGAACTGTCTTTTCATCTTGATCGAACTCCTTTGATCGGGCTGCTCCATGCGAGCCGTTTTATTCGAACTGCTTCCTTGCGGGCTGTCTTGACCTGGGTCGGTCAGCTGCTTGGCCTGGAAAATTTTTATTGGGCTACGTTTGGATCTATAAATGGGTTGATTATTTATCGTACCCCAACAATAGCCCATTCGGCTCAGCGGGGTGCTCTCTGGGGAGCCCAGTGAGTCGAACAATTACGTTGAACTGTTGCCCTGTATTATTTTCCCTGATGTTGGCCCTTCAAACTCCTCTGAAACGGGAGTTCGGTATTATTGGGGTGCACATGGACACCTCCTGGCTTGGTGGACCAGTTCCTCTGTGGGTGATCCCCCTTACCCGCGCAGCTCCGAGAAGTTGCTGCGAGTGTCGTGGTCGCGGGCCCAAAATCGTGACAGTCTGGAGGGCAGTTTGGGTTCTGCCCTGTCTTAGTTTTAGCCATATGGTTAGCCCTGTGAACTATTTTAGTTCGTCTTTTGAGGTCTTTATATGAGCTTGGTGTGTGCCATGACTTTTTTTAGGGTACTCGTCGGGGTACTGTACTGCCAGGGTAAGATCTCATAGCCTGGTAGAGTTTTAGGTGGCTCGGGTAGTCGAACTACTTTTGTTAAGAGTTCGGTATGTCAAACTATTTTTTAAATTTACCGCCTAAACTGGATGGCAGTTATGTAATAACCGTGAAAACTGGGAGCAGTTTCAAGCAGTTGAACGGGCGCGAGTTAATAACCGTCGCTTTCCATGATTTGATCTCACTTTTTCCAAGACATTTCCTCTCTCCTCTTTTCTCTCTATCTTCTTGCGATTTCCGGCGAGTTTCCTAGGTGATCCGGCATTGCTTCCGGCGATTCTCTCGAGCTCTTTCACTGCTCGTTCCTTGTTTTCGAAAGGTAGCCCTTCTCTCCATCCTGCTATTTTTCTTTGATTTTCATTTCATCGGGGATTTCGGGGAATGAACCTAAGGTTTATGATTCGTGTGTGTGGGATGGATGAGGGCTGACCGAGGACCGCCTCCCTCTTCTTTTCTTTTTTTTTAAAGGTTTTATTTATTTCGAGACTTGTGTGTTCTTTCTTTAAAATGTCTTCTTCTGAATCCAATTCGCAAAACCGGGAGAGTCCTGGATATGGCGAGTTCAATCTGACACCCCTTCCCCTGAGAGGGATCTCAATGCGGGGGACTTCATTGGGCTCGACTGGAGTCTGCTCTTCCAGGGGCCGGAGAGGCCTGAGCCGTTTGGCAAAGGAAAAAAACATTGAGGAAGAGCCCGCCTCATCTTCCGATTCTGATGATGAGAAGATGATCCTCTGGCTGGATCGGACGATGGGGGTGGTGAGACTAGCGGTGTCAGTCGTGGGGCGGATGTGGTTGTTCGGAGCCTGAGGTGGGCAGCGACTGGGTTCTGCCTGACGAATGGCGCACCCACCAAGTTCTGGATGCCATCTTGGGGGTTACCAAGGATATGATGAAGGCCTTGGCGAACTCGGTGCCCTGTCACAACATTCGTTACATTATCCCCAGGGTCAGTCAAATGTGTTTCGATCTGCCAGCCGGGTTCGTGGCCTTTTATACAGCAGCGATGGAGATCGGGGTCGGGCTGCCCTTACACCCTTTCTTTAACGAGGTGCTGGCCTTGTACAACATCTCTCCTTTCGAGCTCGCCCTCAACAACTGGTGCCATCTGGTTGGGGTGCTACTCATCTGCATGGACCTCGGACTGGGCCTTCCCACCATGAGCGAGTGGCACAACATGTACAGGCTGAGCTAGTGCGCAGACAAGCACTATTATTACTTCACCAGGTGGGCATCGGGGAGGTCGATGTAGATTAAAAATCGCAATCGAATTCGTTGGGATGGTGGAATACATTCTTTTTCTTGAAGCTCAACCCAGAGCATCCGGAGTTCCTCCGACACGGCGGGACGCCAATCATGGTGGAAGAACTTTTTAGGTAATTTTCAAATTGGTGCTTCATACTGATCTTTCTTTTTCTTTCTTCACATGGAGGAGTTGTCCGGTGCTAATCGAAGCCGAGCAAGCACGCGTGGATTGTGCTTACGACGTGTCTATTGAGGACCGCGTGTGGTCAATGGTCCAACAGGGCCGTACAACTACATCTTATACATTTCTCGACCTCGACGGTCGACTTTTCGAGCTCCCCAGGAATATGGTACGTCCCAGGGTGACCGCGGAGCAGGTCGCCAAGGCCCTCCAAGATAAGAAGAGGGCCGGTGACAAAGAGGAGGCAAAGCATCGGGAGGCCAATATACTCTAAAGAGGCCCAGACGGAGCCTGGTCCGAATCGGCCTCTTCCACCTCCTCCTCCGTTCAAATCTCCGGAGGAGTAGGAGCGGGTAGAGTCCTCCTTCTCACACGGAGACCACGTAGCAGTGGGGCGGCGAGAAGGAAAAAGAGAAGGAGACAGGGGGCACGAGCGTTGCCGCCGCCGACGCTCCCAAGAACAGGACACCCGCGCAGAGCGTGCGTAGGACCAGAGTAGGTCCCTTGTGAGGGCGACCGCCCCCTCGAACACGAAGGTGGACTCATTTCCAGTCCACTCTCGAAAGCTACTACTGGACCCTTCGGTGATCGACCAAGCATTAAGCTCGATCTTCAACCGACTGGTTCGCTACGAACACCGCCAGCTTGAGGTGAGTGCTTCTTTTATAAATCATTGTATGTGTGTGTTCCCTACTGACTACAAAGCGCGGTGGAGTTTGATCTGATCCATTGGAAGCTCGTTGCCTTCGGCGACAAGTGCACCAATGAGATCCTCCAGCTCTTGAAGGAGAGCGAGGCTGGCAAGAAAAAGATCGAGGAGCTAGAGGAGAAGCTCGACCAGATGGGGGGTAAGGCCGCCTCCCTCGCTATTAGGGTGGAAGGTCCAGAAGGCGGCTAAAGCGTGCAAGTAGGAGGCCGATGTCATCCGTCAAAAATACACGCAAGCCACGACCGAGATCGCTACCCTGGAGAAAGATCTCCAGATGAGAGCCGATCAAATTTGGGCTCTAGATTCTCGATTGCGGACTCAGAAAGAGTCTTATACGACTCAGCTGAAAGGGTTCGAGGACCAGATCGCCCGCTTGAAGTCAGGCGAGGGGCTTGATTTCGGGTCCCTAATCCTCTCCCCTAATTTCACCGAGACATATGAGGTACACCGTCGTTTTTATTTTTCTCACTTGCACTGCTTCCTTCATTCTTTTCATTTCTTTTATCTATTCTTTGGCGTGTGGTCCTAATCGATTCTGCAGACGCTTGCTGAACAGGTCGAAAGCGAGGTTTGGAGCAAAATTGTTGAGCAATTCCCAGCCTCGACCTCAGCGTCCTGAATGTCTCGACGGTAGGGATGCCAATCAAACCCAAAACCAATGGGTTGGTCTGAAACCGATGTGTTAAAATGCGGGTTAGGGTCAAAGAAAAATTAACCAAATTTTTTTTTGACCGACTGGACTGGACCCGGCCGGTTGCGGGCTTTCTTGTCAGTCCCAAGGTAAATCAGCAACATATATATATATTTTTTATATTTTTAGTATTAGTTGCACCCTACTTCTTGTCTTTCCCTAGCAGTCTGATAAGATCATTTTTCTACTCTCTTATCGCATTGTTTTTCTTTTGTTTTATGCATTTTAGCTTGTTTTCTTGAATAAACTGAGCATGAGTATATATTAGAGGGTGTTATGCTTGTCATGGTAAGATTTCGCAGGTTTTAGGCCAAATCCAATAGAAACCCGTACCGAAAGCAGCAGATGTTCAAAGAAACAGTCACTACTTCTTCTACCGATGGAATCTGAGCTAATGGAGCATGTCATTTGAAATATCTTTGAATTAGCTTTCCAACGCAACTAGAATCGGGTCAATCGGAGCTCGGGAGTGACAGTTATGGCCAAAACCGTGAGACTGCGCAGAAGGGTCGAAAGTAGTGATGGCCCCGGGCCGGTTCCGGTTCCCGGATAAATGGAACCGGAACCGGCCCGGCTAGAGGAGGTTAAGGTTCCGGTTCCGAACCAGAACCGGCGGTTCGAAATTTTTTTTTTAATTATTTTTTTATTTTTTCAGTGACACGTGGCGCTCTCTGATTCGTTGATTTTCGAATTTTTAAAAATATTTTCAACGGTTCGGAACCGGAACCGCCGGTTCGGGCAAAACTTGAACCTGAACCGGCCCGTCTGTAGCCGGTTACGGTTCCGGTTCGGAACCATTTTCACGATTCCGGTTCCGAACCGTGGAACCGGCGGGCCGGTTCCGGTTCGGTTTGGCCATCACTAGTCAAAAGTGGCGAAATTGGTCTCTGTTTCGACCGAGTTGAAGGCCATCTCGACCGGGGCAGATCCATCTCGGCCGGGGCAATGTTCATCTCGACCGGGGTGAGCTGTTTTGGCGAGATTCTGCGAGATTTTTACGTATTTTGGGCGAGAATTGCTTGGGATTCAAGTTACACATCAATTTGGAAGCAATGAAGACCCCAAAAGGGAAGTTTCAACCAAGAAAATCATTCCTTTTAAAGGCATCAATTCAAGAAGGAAATTCCTACCATCCAAGGCCTCAACCTTACTACTATATAAACTCATATTTAGCTCAGAATGAGGGTGGTTCTTTTGGTTCTTGTTTTGTTCCACCTTCTACACATTTCTACCTTTAATTTTATGTTTTCACTTTAAGTTTTTGAGAATTCCTCTTTAGGATTTGTTGAACCTTTATTGTTTTCAATGCAATCTTTACTTTTTCCTGCAATGTTTTTCTTTAATATGTTAGGCTAGAACCCTAAAAAGATTCTAGGGTTTCTCCATCTGTGATGCATGTTTTGATTCAATAATTCAAACCCTTTAACTGGTTTAAATCCTATGTTTTGTTTTAAATCTATTCTCATCGAAGGATCGAGAGATGAAGACTGAGGTAGGTTTCAGTTATTAATCGAAGGACCGAGAGGTGAAGGTTAGTAATAGGAAGTTAGGGTTTAATACTTTTGATTTTCTGTCCGACCAAGAAGAATTCAATCGTAGGATAAATCTAATCTTTATTGAAATTAATTAACTTTGTGTGTTTGAGACCGAGAGGAGATAACCACTAGTTAGTAATTTAGGATTTAATTGCCCGACCAAGGAATGAATTCCACATTAATAGATTTTCCACCAAAAATATCTTTTCTGGGTTTGAATATTTGTTTCTTGCATGTTGATCAGATTGGTAGATTTCCCTAGAATCTGTGCTTTTTAATATTTGTTTCTATCTCTTTAATTATTTGTCTTGAAAAACCCAAAACCCTAAAGTTGATTTGCCCAAACAAAGGTTTGAAAACTATATTCAGTATATGATTCTCCTTCGTTGCACTATCCCTGAGGGTTCGACAACCTTCGGGTTCTATAAATGTATTTGCCCTTTGCTATAATCTGTATGCAGATTTAGCATCGATCAAATTGGCGCCGTTGCCGGGGATAGTCAAACGGCGAGTTATTACTGGATTGTTTGAAGAACTTCTGGATTGGGTTGTATTTTCTTAATTTTTATTAATTTTCGAGCTGGTGTTGTTTTTCTTTGTTTTTGGATTCAGTTTTCCCTTTCGTGTGCATGAGTTTTTTTTCTGATTCTTGTCTGTTTCGACCGAGGCACACCTTGCCACGGTCGAGACAGATCAGTCCATCTCGGCCGTTATACCTTCTATCCCGGCCGGGATACCCTGATTTCTATTTTGGTTGCTGCGCAGGTGCATGATCACTCGGAACAAAGGAAATATCCTCGAGCCATTCATACCAGAAATCGAGGCAGCCTGCAGAAATAATAGAAAGAGAGGAAAAAGACTGAACTTTGAGATGGAAGCGAACTCAGAAGCCTCTCTTCAGAACATGACACCGGAGGAACAAATACAATTTGTCAATGAGGTGCAGCAAATCAGGGCGCAACTTCTTGCAGCCCAAGCTACCCAGGCGGAGCAGGCCGCAAGACTGTCGGAACTGAACAACAGGCAGATAGTGGTGCCGCAGAGGTCCATCTTGGACCGTTTTCTCTCGCAGCAGGAAGAGCCTGGATTCAGAGTGCGGATCGATGCCAATAATTTTGAGTTAAAGACTGGGCTAATTCAGATGGTGCAGCAGAACCAGTTTGGGGGGAGAGCTGTTGAAGATCCATACGCCCACCTCAATCTGTTCATCGAGGTGTGCGACACTGTGAAGCAGAATGGAGTCCCCCAGGACGTCATCCGGATGAGACTCTTCGCATTCTCACTCAGAGACGAGGCAAGGTCTTGGTATGCTGGGCTTGACAAAAGCCAAATTGGAACATGGGAGGAGCTGCGAGCAGAATTCCTCACCAACTACTTCCCACCGAGCCTGTTGCTGAAAAGGAAAGCTGCCATCACTACATTCAAGCAACCGTATGATGAATCCCTACATGAAGCCTGGAAGAGGTACAAGGAGCTCTTGCGACTCTGCTCTGGACATGGAATCGATCTCGAGATGCAGGTTTGTCATTTCTATGAGGGTCTGAACCCACACATGAAGGAGATAGTGGATGCATCTACTGGCGGGATCCTGATGAAGAAGAGTGGTGCAGAGAGCATGAAATTATTGGCAGACATGGCCCTGAACAGTCACTAGTGGCCAACTGAGAGACAGATGCCAGTCAAAGCAGTGGAGACAAAACCAGAATTTGATGTTGTTGCGGAGATGAAGAAGCTTCGAGAAGAAGTTGAGAAGTTGGGAACAGTGAAAGCTGCAGCTGCTACTGAGCCGAGTATGGCAATTGTTCCGGTGGAGGCCGACTACATCAACTGGGGTGCAAGCAGTTCATCTGGAGCTGCGAATTCGGAGGTGAACTACATTGGAGGTGGTTATCACAATAACTACCGAGGTAATCAGGGGTATCACTACAACCATGGGTGATCTCACCCTGGTTTTTCTTATGCTAACCCCACTACTGCAGAACACCCTCCACCCGGTTTTGATGTAGGTACAGGAGGTGAGATTGTGGAGAGAAAGAAGTCTGTGCTGGAAGAGACACTTGAAAAATTCATAAAGAGCTCAGACAACAAATTCGGCAAGGTGGAGAATGAAGTGAAAGGGATGACGAACCATATGCAGTTGATGACAAAGCACTTGCAGATGATTGACACCCAACTGAGTCAGATAGCCACTACCTTGGGCACTCAGCACAAGCTGGGGCAACTTCCGAGCATGACGGGAAAAAAATCCAGCAAAGGAAAAGTCAGTCAATGCCATCTCGCTTCGATCTGGAAGGAGATATGAAGGCCCAAGCAACCAGGAAGGAGGATTTAGAGAAACAGAGGAGGAAAATCCCGTGGAAGACCTCTCTGTTTCGACCAATATGGAGTCCATCCCGGTCGAGGCAGAGGGAAGCAGGACGACCGAGGCAGAGGCCAACCCGGCCGAGATAGAGGAGTCCAGCCCGGCCGAGACAAGCCAGACACGGCCGGGGCAGAAGCAAAGCAGGATGGCCGAGATGGAGGGATCCCGGTCAAAACAGAAGCTCGGACTGGGTGAGAAAGAGAAGGAGAAGGAAGAAAGAGAGTTGATCCAGTTGCTCCCATGCCTTTCCCGCAGAGATTCGCTAAGAAAAGGGAAGATTCTAAATTCACTCGTTTTGTTGAAAATCTTAAAAAAAAGTGAACATTAACATTCCTCTTGTTGAAGCTCTCAGGGAAATACCGGGATACATGAAGTTCCTAAGGAGGCTGATGAGTGAGAAGAAGCAGTTCGTAGAGAACGATACAGTGAGGATTCACGAGGAATGCAGCCTACTCCTACAGAAGCAGATCCCGATCAAGAGGTCCGACCAAGGATGCTTCTCGATACCTATCGAGATAGGAGGGAAAGAATTCCAGAATGTGTTGTGTGATACCGGGGCGAGCATCAACCTGATGCCCTGGTCCATTTACAAGAAGCTGGAAATTGGAGAGATGAGAGCTACTACGATTACACTCCAGATGGCGGACCGATCTGTGTCCAAGCCCAAATGTATCATAGAAGATGTTCTTATTCGTGTTGGTCACCTTATTTTCCCTACAGATTTCATTGTCCTTGAGATGAAGGAAGATGCCAACACTCCGATGATCCTGGGAAGAGAGTTCCTCGACACAGCTGGTGTCCTAATCGACTGCAAGAAGGGAGAGATCACCCTGAGAGGGAATGAAGAATCTATCACCTTCTACATAGATAAGAACAAGAGGAAAGGGGAGTGCAACAAGATCACTGCTGCTGAAGAAGAAGAAGAAGAAGAAAGTGATGAGACACCGGAGAAAGAGGAAGAAGCAATCCGATGGGAACGAGGAAATGGAGCGGTGAAATCGGCAATTAAGTTGCCTCCTTCCAAGTACACCACGGTCATTCAGAACCGGAAAGTCTTCATGATTGACTCAAGGGGTCGACGAGTCTGGACTCGACCGCCTTGGTGAGCTGATACTGAGTCAAGCCACGACGGTAAATTAGGCACTGAATGGGAGGTAACCCATTGTGTTTTTCCTTTTTCTTTATTTTATTCCATTTTGCATTACTCTGTTATTTCACTTTTATTGTCTTTTGAAAAAAAAAGAGTTTTGAGGTCTATTTCGATCGAGGTAGAGGCTGCCACGGTCGAGACAGAGGTCCGAGACGTGGGATACTTCGACCAGAAGGAGGTCGACATGAAGGCTCCATCCCGGCCGAGACAGAGCTTGCCACGGCCCGGATGGAGTGCCAACAGACACAAATCCACACCGGTCAGAGGTTTGAAGAAAGAAGATAAAAATTTGGTGTCTGAGGCCAACAATTGAGGTACAGTTTCAATTTCTAGATCTGATCTCTAAACTTATTCTCTCTGCTTTTCGAATAAGTTTGGGGGGATGAAGATTTAGGGTGTTGAAACTACATTCTATCTTTTTATCTGCTTTTTCATAATTTTTGCATTAGAAGTTTGTTTGAATAAAGCAATTGTGGGAGTTGAGCATGATAACCCTAACAAGAATGCGAGATTAGAATTGATTGACTTTAGTTTGCGTTGATCGTGATAGTGGTCGAGTATGCCCATGAATGTTAATACCGCATGATTACTTGTTTTGATACTTGCATTGGCATGATAGATAGATGATGATTTGATGTTTACTGTGGAAGAAAAATTGTCCTAAGTGTGAGTTTTTGAGCCTGAAATTCGATTGTGAGTGTGTCTGCAATTTTGAGTTTCTTTAGAATTGCTCTGTTTCTTTTTCAAGACTGCTAGTGTGCACAGGTTTAGGAAGTGATTTTAGGCCATCTTTGTTTAGCCTATGTTCCCATACACTGTCCTAATTATATGTTATCCCTAGTCAGCCCTTTTGAGCCTATAATATTTTCTTTCTTTGTCTATGAGTTGGAAATATATATATAGGGGAATCAACTCTTGTCTATGAGAGTAGGTTGGGATTTGTTTGAGAAATGATAAGATATTATTAGAAGGGTCAAAGCAAAAGATAAGGTTGGGCTCTAGAGAATAAATAAATAAATAAATAAATAGTTGTTGTGTTTAATCCTTATAAGCTCAAATGTATAATCAAAATTGTTTAGAGCATAAAAGGATATGTGTGAAAAAGAAAAAAAAAGAGAGAAAAATAAATAAAAGAGCCATGGTTTGTGTTGAAAATCTAAGGAGTTGGGTAGATATGAATAGATAGTGATTTGAGATTGATGAAGTGGACGCACTGAATTTGATTTTGAGTCACTTGGCCAAATATTTTCCTACCCTTCACAAAAGCCTACATTACAACCTTGAATAAAGTCCTTTCTGATCTTAGACTTGTGTGCACATATTTGCAGTGGAGATTGAGAATATTTGCAAGCCTATGGTAGAAATTGATTTGCATGACTTTTGTGTGATCTCATAATTATCCTAAACACTTGAGTGAATGAGCGAAACACTTCCCATGTGAGTCTTCCACAGTTTACAGATTTTCTGATTCTTTCAAAAGTGTTGATGTCTTGTGGATTTTCGAATTTGAATGTGATGAATCTTGTGAGGCATTGCACTACTCTTCTGCTAGAACTTTTGATTCTTTCTTTTGTTGATTGAGGACAATCAAGTGTTTAAGTTTGGGGGGTTTGATAAGCTTGTTTTTCTACTCTCTTATCGCATTGTTTTTCTTTTCTTTTATGCATTTTAGCTTGTTTTCTTGAATAAACTGATCATGAGTATATATTAGAGGGTATTATGCTTGTCATGGTAAGATTTTGCAGGTTTTAGGCCAAATCCAATGGAAACCCGTACTGAAAGCAGCAGATGTTCAAAGAAACAGTTACGACTTATTCCACCGATAGAATCTGAGCTAATGGAGCATGTCATTTGAAATATCTTTGAATTATCTTTCCAGCGCAACTGGAATCGGGTCAATCGGAGCTCGGGAGTGAAAGTTATGGCCAAAACCGTGAGACTGCGCAGAAGGGTCGAAAGTGGCGAAATTGGTCTCTGTTTCGACCGAGTTGAAGGCCATCTCGACCGGGGCAGATCCATCTCGGCCGGGGCAATGTTCATCTCGATCGGGGCGAGCTGTTTTGGCGAGATTCTGCGAGATTTTCACATATTTTGGGCGAGAATTGCTTGGGATTCAAGTTACACATCAATTTGGAAGCAATGAAGACCCCAAAAGGGAAGTTTCAACCAAGAAAATCATTCCTTTTAAAGCCATCAATTCAAGAAGGAAATTCCTACCATCCAAGGCCTCAACCCTACTACTATATAAACTCATATTTAGCTCAGAATGAGGGTGGTTCTTTTGGTTCTTGTTTTGTTCCACCTCCTACACATTGTTCTACCTTTAATTTTCTGTTTTCACTTTAAGTTTTTGAGAATTCCTCTTTAGTTTTTGTTGAACCTTTATTGTTTTCAATGCAATCTTTACTTTTTCCTGCAATGTTTTTCTTTAATATGTTAGGCTAGAACCCTAAACAGGTTCTAGGGTTTCTCCATTTGTGATGCATGTTTTGATTCAATAATTCAAACCCTTTAACTGGTTTAAATCCTATGTTTTGTTTTAAATCTATTCTCATTGAAGGATCGAGAGATGAAGACTGAGGTAGGTTTCAGTTATTAATCGAAGGACCGAGAGGTGAAGGTTAGTAATAGGAAGTTAGGGTTTAATACTTTTGATTTTCTGTCCGACCAAGAAGAATTCAATCGTAGGATAAATCTAATCTTTATTGAAATTAATTAACTTTGTGTGTTTGAGACCGAGAGGAGATAACCACTAGTTAGTAATTTAGGATTTAATTGCCCGACCAAGGAATGAATTCCACATTAATAGATTTTCCACCAAAAATATCTTTTCTGGGTTTGAATATTTGTTTCTTGCATGTTGATCAGATTGGTAGATTTCCCTAGAATATGTGCTTTTTAATATTTGTTTCTATCTCTTTGATTATTTGTCTCGAAAAACCCAAAACCCTAAAGTTGATTTGCACAAACAAAGGTTTGAAAACTATATTCAGTACATGATTCTCCTTCGTTGCACTATCCCTGTGGGTTCGACAACCTTCGGGTTCTATAAATGTATTTGCCCTTTGCTATAATTTGTATGCACATTTCGCATCAATCAAATTGGCGCCGTTGCCGGGATAGTCAGACGGCGAGTTATTACTGGATTGTTTGAAGAACTTCTGGATTGAGTTGTATTTTCTTAATTTTTACTCCCTCCGTCCCACTTCAATTGTCCATCTTTCCTTTTTTGTCCGTCCCATTTAATTGTCCACTTACTTAAAATGGAAAAATAATACCCACTCACTAATAAAATACTAATTTTCTCTATCTCTACTCGCATTGGTTATTGTGCCAAAAGCAAAGTGGACAATTCATATGGGACGGAGGGAGTATTAATTTTCGAGCTGGTGTTATTTTTCTTTGTTTTTGGATTCTATTTTCCCTTTCGTGTGCGTGAGTTTTTTTCTGATTCTTGTCTGTTTCGGCCGAGGCACACCTTGCCACGGTTAAGACAGATCAGTCCATCACTCGGAACAAAGGAAAGATCCTCAAGCCATTCATACCAGAAATCGAGGCAGCCTGCAGAAACAATAGAAAGAGAGGAAAAAGGCTGAACTTTGAAATGGAAGCGAACCCAGAAGCCACGCTTCAGAACATGACACCGGAGGAACAAAGACAATTTGTCAATGAGGTGCAGCAAATCAGGGCGCAACTTCTTGCAGCCCAAGCTACCCAGGCGGAGCAGGCCGCAAGACTGGCGGAACTGAACAACAGGCAGATAGTGGTGCCGCAGAGGTCCATCTTGGACCGTTTTCTCCCGCAGCAGGAAGAGCCCGGATTCAGAGTGTGGATCGATGCCAATAATTTTGAGTTAAAGACTGGGCTAATTCAGATGGTGCAGCAGAACCTGTTTGGGGGGATAGCTGTTGAAGATCCATACGCCCACGTCATTCTGTTCATCGAGGTGTGCGACACTGTGAAGCATAATGGAGTCCCCCAGGACGTCATCCGGATGAGACTCTTCGCATTCTCACTCAGAGACAAGGCGAGGTCTTGGTATGCTGGGCTTGACAAAAGCCAAATTTAAACTATATTCATGCACAATTAACAAAGTCGAGACCGAACACGAATGCAAAATCCAGAAACAAAGAAAAAAAATCTGATCGACAGAAGAAATATAAATCAAATCGAACGAAGAAGGAAGAAGAAATCAAATCGAACGAAGAAAGGAATAAAAAATTTGATGATATACTATTTCATATTTTAAAAAAGCAAAAATTACAAAAATAACCTTAATTTTGCAAAACTGCAGGATAATCGAGGAAAACTGCACACGGAGTGAAATAGATCATGAGCGTTGAAATCACAAAATCAAAGGCTGAGATTTATTCTCATTTCTCATACCAAAAACTATTCTCATATGATCATTACTCTATATATATAGCGTTATAGTAGCAACCACCTTCCATTGTGAAATAAGACCAAATCTGGATCCTTCATTTAATTATTTAACGGTTCAGATTAACTTATTTTTTAAAAAAAAATCGCTGCATATATAGATTAAAAAACTTGCATTTAAGGATAATTAAGTCATTAAGCATTATAATTCAAAATCCCACGTCTTTTAAAAATCGAAAAAGGTGGTTGCCGCAATTATACCGTGCGATAGTTTAACCCACCCATAAAATTAATTTTCACCCAAAAAACGCAACTACCCAATTTACATTTATTTGATATTTAGGAACATATAGGCACTGAAAAATGATTAATATTATTCCTATAATATGGAAAAAAAAATCATGAATAAATTCTGAAAAAAACAGTAAACTACCAAAAAAATTAACACTATAAAAACGGAAAAAAAATATTAGATATGCATAACACATACAAAAACAACACTAAAAAAATAATATTTGCAAAAGGATAAATAAAAATACAAAATAACATAAAAAAATAATTATACAACAAACTATAACAATTTAAAACTGGGAAAAACACGGAATTTATCCAAAAAAATTTCATTCCTCAGAATTTTATCCAAAATTTTATCTATTAGGGGATTTTATCCAAAAGAATTTTATGTTTGGAAATTTTATCAAATTTAATTGACATTAATTTTTTTAACTATAAATCACTCGTTAAATCTCACATAATGTTTACGTCGCGTTCAACAAATGTCTACGTGGATTATTAATGAGTTTGACATTGCACAGAATTTAACGGGTGGTTCATCGTACAAAAAATTCGTTAGTTAAGTTGGATAAAATTCCCAAACTGAAAATTATTTTGGATAAAAGTCCCTAAGAAATAAAACATTGGATAAAAATCCCATACAAAAAAATATATTGGATAAAATTCCCTAACAGATTAAATTTTGGATAAAATTCCGAGATGTAAAAATATTTTGGATAAAATTCCATATTTTCCCTTTAAAACTATCACTATAATATTACATACGAGATAACTGTAATAATTGTATGCACAAAAATTGTATGGTAACACATATACCACAAGTACTATAACTGCAACAAAATAAAACGTTCACTGCAATATTACAGGCGAGATAACTGTAATTATTGTGTACAAAAAATTTATATATTAAAACGTATACCACAAGTACTATAACTGCAACAACAAAAAATGTTCACTGCAATATTACAGGCGAGATAACTGTAATTATTGTGTACAAAAATTTTATATATCAAAACGTATACCACAAATACTATAACTGCAACAAAATAAAACATTCACTGCAATATTACATGTGAGATAACTGTAACATTTTTATAAATAGATTATATACAAATTGAAAAAACAGTATATATTTTAACCCGAACAACAAATCGAACATCCATAATATATTTGATAAAACTAAAATGATAGTGATTAAATAAATTGAAGATAAACTTCGCATATATAAGTCCAAACAATAAACTAAGAAAAAACACATTATTAAAAAAATGTTCCTAAAATTACGAAAACCAAAAGAAAAAACAAAGAAAATTAGACATTGCTTCCAGCATCCTTAAACTTGTCACAATTACGCGAGTCATGAGTAGCCATTTGCTTACATTTTCTGCAAAGCCTAAGATGCTTCTTCGTCAAATGAATATCCTTCTCTTTATTTGACATAATGCGAGTACCACTACCTTTTGTCTTAACAATATCAGGTGGGTGAACATCCACTTTATCTGGTATTTTAGCTCCATAAAAATTCTGGAACATCTGTCTCTTATCACCAATAGCACCAGCGTTTGACACAGGCATCACATACCGGGGTAATAAGAACTACAACGTTAAAACAACAAAGATAAATAATTTGCAAAAATACATACGAACAATATTAAATAAAATAAAAGATGTAAATATTTAGAACTATAACTGCAACTTTACAGGCTGAATAACTGCAAGTTATTAGTAATAAATATTATATATGAAAAAAAGCCAACAAAAAAAACCATAAAAACAAATAATAAAATCTACACTAAAACATTGTTACGAAACTCAAAAATTGAAAAAAATGAGTTAAACAACAAAATGCAAGCAAACAGTTTACAACCAAAAAAAAAATATACAGATCACATGTATGCATACAATACACAAACATTTACCAAATTATAAATCATCTGTATGTATTTAAACCTAATACTGCATAATTACAGGCGTAATTAATGCACTTTCTTTTCAAAAAAAAATATACAGAATATAAATTACAAGCAAATAAAAATACTTTAAGTTTAATAAGAAAAAACGAATAAAACAAGATAATAAAAAACAAAACTTACTCAACAAATTTACAAACAAATAAATGGAAGGAATTAACAAAACTCAATGAATTGAAGTGATGAAACAATTTCCTGACACGAATAAAAGAAACATTAACATTATCATGAAACATACAACACCATCACATGAATTAACAAAACTTCATCCAAAACATTACAACCAAAAAAAAAAAAAAAAAACATAACAAGATAAAAACAAAAAACATGTACCGTCTACATACATGTCCATGACTTAAAGTGAAGAAACCACAACATAAAACTTCAGAAACAAAAAAAAAAAGCGATAAGAAGTTTTGTAACCGAAGAAGAAAAAAATATGAATTACGCAAAAAAAAAATGAAAACAAAAAAAATATTGCCGAACAAATTAAAAGAAATAATATCTTTACAAATTTACAAAAAAAAAAAAAAAATTAACCCATGAAGGATGGTTAAATCCAAAAAATTGATAATCTAGGGAGTAGTTATAAAATCAAGATATCCTAAATTTGCAATGCCTAAAATACCCTAAAATAATAATAAAAAGTATTAAACAATTAAAACAAAACATATCCTAGATTAAATCATAGCCATAGAAATTGAAAATTGGATGGCTGATATGAAGTTCCCATCTCTTATCTGGGAGGTGGTTCACATATGATTACAAGTCTATATATATATATATAGGGAGCGGATCCAGTGAGAAAACTCTTAACGTGAGAAAGTGAGAAAGATGTTTGATTACATTCACGGCATTGCTTGATTGTATTCAGGTCGTTGCTTGATTGCAATGTTGCTTGATTTTGCTTTAGTTGTTGCTTGATTATTTTGTTGCTTGATTGCATTTTAGTTGTTGCTTGATTCAATATCAACCTTTGATTTTTTTAGATCTGATGGACATGATTCATTCTTTTTTCTCACATGGGGAATTTTTTTTACATGATCCCTCCTATATATATATATATATATATGATCATATAATAATAGAATTTCCCGTGCTAAATGAGAAAAGATCTCAGCCGTTTAAAATCTCAATTGACGGCACAGATCAAGCCTGTCCCTTCCAATTTTCGATGCATATTTTGCACATATTCAATGTATAAAAGGGTAAGATAGTAATTGTCTTCTCTATTTAGATCTAAACACACTTTCACTCTTAATTTTCTCTTTCCTCCCATTATAATCAAACGATTATATCTTTCTCGATTCAAATCTATTTTTTACGAATCATATATCAAATTAAATGTATTCTTACGACGATTCATATGATATCCATATTGAATATGTTAAATTTAGAAGATTCGCATGAAAATCTTGATTTTATATTCAGCTGGTATATGTTCTTCATTATATTTACGTTCAGGATAAAAAATATATATCAATTACGCATAAAAAATATTCCTAAATATTTGCATTTTTTGCATCAAATGATGCATTATTAACTTGAATAAGATGCATTTTTATTCTAAAGCATATGCATTTTTGTATTCATATTGAGTGCATTTTTTGCATTGATTATATGCTGCAGTTTTATGCCTAAAATATTGCATTTTTTACATTGAACGTATGCATATTATGTTTTATGAACTGCACGAAATGAATTTTTGAAAATATATTTTTTACATTTTTGCCCTTTTATGCATTGAGTATGTGCAAAATATGCATCGAAAATTGGAAGGACGGGCTTAATCTGTGTCATCGATTGAGATTTTAAACGACTGAGATCTTTTCTCATTTAGCACGGGAAATCCTATTATCACTTAATCACTACCCTCTCTCTATATATAGAGTTGCGTTAAAGTCACAAGTGACCCATCAAATAGGAGATGAGAATGAATCTGGACCATCAAATCATTAAATTGACGGTTGTGATATTTTTTTATCCTCAAAAAACTTGTTGCATTATCTAGGCAAAAAAGTTGCATTACCGGGATGAATTTGTCATTTTTCACTCCCCATAAATCTACAAAATAGTAAAATCCCTGATTTTATGCTCCGTTATCCCTACTTTTTAGGGATTTCGAATTTTGATAAAAATCTTTCAACATTAATTTTTTTTTTATCCTTTTTCACACCATTAAATCTACAAAATAAGAAAATTTCAAATTTTATGCTCCATTATCCCTACTTTTTAGGGATTTCAAATTTTAATTAAATTATTTTCCCTTTTTCACACCGATTATATCTAAAAAAATAGGAAAATCATAAATTCACGTAGGATAATCCCAAATTTCTAGCAAATTCGAATTTTGAATTAAAATTTAGTCCGAAAATAAATGGGATGAAAAAACTTTAATTTTGATATTTTACGGAATAAAATTTAATTAAAAATTCAAATTTCCTAGAAATTTGGGATTATCCTACGTGAATTTATGATTTTCCTATTTTTTTTAGATATAATGGGTGTGAAAAAAAGGGGAAAATTATTAAAATTCGAAATCCCTAAAAAGTAGGGATAATGGAGCATAAAATTATAAATTTTCCTATTTTTTAGATTTAATGGTGTAAAAAAGGATTAAAAAAATTAATGTTGAAAGATTTTTATCAAAATTTGAAATCCCAAAAAAGTAGGGATAATAGAGCATAAATCAGGAATTTTCCTATTTTGTAGATTTATAGGGAGTGAAAATGACAAATTTATCCCGGTAATGCAACTTTTTTGCCTAGATAATGCAACAAAATTTTTTAGGATAAAAAAAATCACAATCGTCAATTTAATGATTTGATGGCCCAGATTTATTCTCATCTCCTATTTGAGGGGTTACTTGTGACTTTAACACACCCTATATATATAACGTATAAAATCATGAGTGTTTTTAAAACATTATATTTTAGCTATTTTATCTTATTTTTTATTTTAAAAAATTCAAGTATAATGCTAAAAAAATAATATAAATATAATTTTTTGATAGGTTAATTTTATATAATAAATCCTTTTTGGAAATAAGTGTTGTGTTTTATTTACTATTGGGTTTTGGAGCTTTTTTTTTTTTCTCCCCATCCCACATTGGTGTGGGAAAAAAGAAGTGAGCTTGGTGCACTTACTATAAACTAAGGGCTTTGGTTATTGGGTGATTCTATTCATAGCCCATAAATTTCTCTTCATAGCCCCTTAAATAATTAAAATTCAAATAATTTTTTTAATGAACATATTTATCCCTGTAGCTCCAAATAAAAACAACCTTGATAATCAAATCGTAATTGTTCTTCGCGGCTAAAGTGAGCAAATAGCGATTCCGGGAGCTTTTCATCGCAAGAATTTACAGAAACTCACACTTGATCCTTATCATGAAAATACCTTGTTACCACCATTAACAACCCCAAAAACAATTAAAAAGTACAATCAAATAAACGAGGAAAAATATCTGAGTTCGATGGATTTTGCGCCGAATTCTCATTTTTTAATCGCTATCATAAAATGAAGACATACGAATTCAAATTAATATTAAATTTGCAAAATCACCTTTCTCTGCAAAGAAATTACATATTGCACTGCAACGAAGAACTTATCATTGTTTTGAAGCAATTATCTTTAACCACAACCAATTAAATCTGGTGAAAAATAATACTATAATTGATTAATTAAATCGATAATTTAGAATCTTGTGAGGTTTTCTTGAATTACGATTTGGGTTTTTGGTAAAGTAAAATCAATAATTTTATGAGAAATAAGTAACGGTGGCTATGTTCTTAAATTTTAATTAATGTTTTGAATTGGAGGTTGGGGGTAAATTAGTAATTTAAATATAAAATATATTTATTTTTAAAAAATGTGGCTATGTTTAGAATTACCCTTGGTTATTTTATCAACTACACCAACAATAATTAGCTCGTATATCTTTTTAAGCTACATTGTATTATTCTCTCATCTCTAGTAGTCATTATTGGTGAACTGGGTAATCAAATATTGTGTTCTTTTGTATATTTCAATATTGATATTGTTGTTTATTTCCTAACAACTGGAGTCAAGAGCCAAGTTTAGATGCGAAGATACGATGGCGGAAGGGAAAATACCAGTGGAGTGGTTTGATGGTTCATATTTTCCTTTCTGGCGGATACAGATTGAGGATTATCTGTACGATAAAGATCTTTACCTACCACTGGGTGAGAAATCAAATGAGATGGAAGAAGGAAAGTGGAAACTACTGGACAGGAAGGCAATGAGCGCAGTTCTCTTATCGCTATCCAAGAATGTTGCTTAGCAAACCACTGATGCAAAATCTATGAAGGAGATGCTGGAGATTTTGTCAGAGATGTACGAGAAGCCCTCTGCAGCAAATAAGGTCTACCTTATGAAACACCTGATGATGATGAAGTTTGAGACTTAATTCTATTGTCATCTTTACCCGAGAGTTGGAGTCATATCATCATGACAAATTGGTCCCATCATCGGGAAAAATCGAGTCCTATCATCAGAACAAATCGGGTCCCACATCGAACCGAATCTGACTCTCATACCATGTAAAGATTTCTATTTCTCCCCACAAAACCAGCTTATTAGGAGAGAGGAGCTTCACCGTAATATAATAATATATTCTCAGGTCCATAGTCAATGTGGGATAATTCAACATGTTCGTGTATGAAGAGTCAACTCCAATTATGTTTTCTAATAAAAATATTTTATTATGAATATTCTAGAAACTTAAATAATAAAACTCTTGTTATTACAATTCCTACACCATAACTTTTAAACCGAATATCCATGCTATAGAATTTTTACTAGTCTTGAATTGTCAACTTTTATTTTTAAATTTTAAACCGCTATAAAGATTTTCTATCAATGATAAATCAAATGACCGGCACCTAGAGCCACCCTGTAAACAAACGAGGAAGAAAGGTATACATTAGAGGGGTCGTTTGGTCTAATTCATTGATCATAACCTCAACATGTATCACAGTCGAAAAGATGGAGAATAGTAATTCGGTGAACATGTGATGTTAACTCTGTTTTCCTTTTGAGAGAAAACTCCTATAAATAATACGTGTGATTCAATATATTTTTAATTTTATCAATTACCTAGAACACTATTTTTAATAAAAAAAATTAAAAATAAACATTAAGATAAAATTTCATAATATGAAAAGATTTAAATAATTTTCCCTATTACAAAAAAAAAAATTAGACTTACTTCAGGATAAATAAAATTTATAATTTTTCGTTATAATATAGTATATGATATGATGCAATACAATCCACCTAATTTTTTGTTAGCTGTCATTTTGTGGGGTATTTGATTTTTGAAAGTGACTCAAGAAAAGTACATGTTTCCAATGGAAGTAAATTTAGTAAATTTTTGTTTTTGATTAAACATATCACAAGAAGTTCTATTTTAAAACATATTTTACTTTTTGTAATTATAAAAACACAGTTTTATAGGTTGTTATCATTAACATTAGGATGCATATGTGCAGGTATATTAAATATCTTATAATAAGTTGGAGATTATATTATATTAGCTCAAATCTAATTGTGCTCATATATAAGTATATAACTGTAAATAAATTAAGTTACGAAAATTAACGTTTAAATCACCATTTTCATTAACATGTTTGAGTTCGAACTTTTATATCGAGCTACTCTCTACCCTCGGGGGCTTGTTTGAAACTTGATAGTGAATATCTCTAATACTATTATTAGCTAAAAATCCATTTAATTCCATTCCTAAAAAAGTTTCCTATTGCTTGTAATCGGAATTTTATATAAATTAAATCGGAGAATATTTCAAGTGAAGTTTGATTAAAAGAAGATGAAGTTTTATTTGTTAATAAAACTTTTCATATCAAAAGCATAATATTTTCTTAATTTTATGTGTTAAATAATATATTATTATTATTATTATTATTATTATTATTATTTAAAATTAAAATACATTAAATTCTCCAAATTAAATACCAAATTCTCCAATTAAATTTCAAACTCATCTATCTATCAATATATTAAAAAATAATACTGTAATTGTTCCCACCAAAATTTATCTATATTTTTTAGTAAATATATTCAACTTTATTCATCAATGTAAGTTCTACTAATATACTAATGAGATAATTTGATAAGAATAATAATTTTGTCACATTTCCTCAAGAAAAACATTAAAACTGCATTAATTTAATTTTTTTATTTAACTTTAATTACTAAAGTTATATGTATACAACAAATAATAACATATCTCAATAAAATTACATTTATCAATATTTCTTTAAAATAATATATTTTTACTAATTTATTTTATTTATTATGTTTAAATAATAAAAGTGTAATTTATTTTAGGGATTACTAAATTTTTTTAAAAAATTTACTTAAAAATATATAATATTGTTAACTATAGTATAATTTATAATATCAATTGTTCAATGCGGGTAAAAACTAGTGATTTATTAAACAAAGATAAAATTCTCCAACCACTTGTGCAACAACCAGTGGTGGATCTAGAGATATTTTGGGATACTCTTGTATTCCAAAATAATTTTTTTTTTATAAATTTATCTATATTTATTATTATTTATAATATTTTTACATATTATATATATATTTACATAATATAACTCCAATTTATTGTATTGATATATTATACCCAATTTTAAATTTTTGGATACGCGAAAGAACTGAGAGCAATTAACAATCGATTGTTTGCAGCCAATAAAGTAACACGCCAAATGTTTGCATGTCGCATTATAAATTTACACATTTTTTCTATTATTTATAATATTTTTTATATAATATTTTTACATAATGTACCCTCAATTTAATATATCTATATATTGTACTCCCAATTTCAAATTTTTGGATACGCCACTGATTGTAAAGTCGTGTATGAGATGTTGAAATTCATTCAATAGAAACTAATTAAACTTATGGATTTGGATTTTCAATAAAATAAAATAAATACATTTCATACTCGCTAGGATTGATCAAAGAAAAATTAAAGAATATGAATTAGAAACTGATTTCAACATGGTTAATTTCTACCTTTGTTGTTTATTTTACTTTTTTAAGTTGTTTTAGTTGAATTGAAAAGACATTTCGCTGAAACTAAACAATATTAAGAAGAAAAAAAAAAGGAAAAAAAAAAGTAATGTATTTTATTAGTTCAACCAAATGTTTTATTAGGAGTTCTTAGTTTAAGAAAATACTTTTTTTAGCTCAAACTTAAAAGTTTATTTTTCCATTTTAGCTACATTAATATACCTTTTTTATAATTTTCAATATTAATTGTTTAAATTTCTAAAATAATAGTTGTGAACAGATTCTAATTTCTGCTTTTTTGTGTTTATACATTATTCTGTCAAAAAATATGAAATATTATTTTATACATAAATATGGTAGTATATATAATAATATAAACATATTATTTGAAGAATATTTAATTCATACAACACCGATATAGAAAAAATTGTATATGTACCCTACTTGGGTACATTATACAATTCTATATTTAATTATATTTATACTTTATTTCAGGTATAATGGTGAAAACGCTTTACCTTTAATCATAAAGTGAGTTCGAGATTTTCAAAAATATTAGGATGCCTCAGATTAAATAAATTAACTTTTATTGAAAAAAAAATGCATATATATCATGATTCTTAATGATATATTGTCACTTTATAGCTATAATAATAGTTGATACTTAAAAAAAAAAAATCCATTATTTTAACTAAAAAGTTTAACGAAACATTATTTTAAAAATCTCGAATATTTAAATCTACCTCAATTTAATTATTATGATGGTTTTCATAATTCAGTAAAAAAAGTTTTGTTCCTCAGTTATCGCTCAAACACCTCTATTTAAACCCGACATTATTTCAGCTCATCTCACACTCTCTCTCACCCCCACACACACACATACACACAAAGGGAAACAGAACAGAAGCAGTGCATTGATTATTGATAGTGTTTCAAATGTCGGGGAAAGGCAGTTTCTGCAAGCAGAATTCCGCAGGAAAAAAAGGTGTTGATCAGCATGCGCAGAGAAACGGCTGCACCAAAACCTGCGATTTCATACCGCCGGTGAGATATCTGAAACACGTCGGCGGGAAATTGGTCGCTGCGGTGGTGCGGATAACGACCAGAGCGCCGCCGCCGGCTAAGCAACGCCGCAGCAGTCATACTCCACCGAAAGAGAGAGCGAGAACTAGCGTCGCGCCGATTGATTCTCAAAGAGCTGAAGCCATACATGATTGCATAGACTTCATTAATTCTTCCTCTTCTTTGCCTAGATCAAACTCGGTCTCTGTCTCCGTCGCGGTCGAGCGCTGATTAGAATCGGTTCGTCTGATTTCCTCTTCTGAAAACCCTAATTCGATTTCCTTTGTGATCATGTATATTGTATGCTGTACTTTTTGTTTGAATTAACTAGTTTTTCAATCCACATAAGCTAGTGAATATATAGGAGATATTTGGTTGTTGTCCATAATTTTGGGAATTGTATATTTTAATTACTGTTTTATAATCATATTTTACACATAGTTGCTTTCATATGCTAATTCTTGATAATGATCTAGAAAGCTTAAGACGAAATCGTCAATTCAATCTTCACTGAATGCATGCTACTAATTTTGAGCTTATGTTTGTTAATTTTTTAGCAAAATATTTTATGCAATCATGTCATTGTCCAACTAGAAAAAGAGAAGCACATGCAAATATTATATTACTAGTTACAGAGACGGATCTACATTAAGCCTAGGGGCTCCAGCCCCAGTAGCCGGATTTTTTTCCGTTTATATAGTATTATGATTCGAAATTTTCTGGACTAGCCCCCTCGTAAAGAAGAAAAAATGGATGAAAATAAGAAAAATATATAATACGAAGGGATTAAAGTCGAGTGGAGGCCAAAAAAAAATTCAGCCCCCTCATAGAAATTTTCTGAATCCGTCACTGACTAACTATGACAAAATCTTGATTTATAAAAATATATAACTTTTCTTTTACTGTTTAATTATTATATAAATCACTAAGTCTACCACAAATTTATAATATATATAGTTGGAGAAATGAAGTAGGGAGACAATGAGACATGGTATGTAGGTTTAGATAGTGGTCCATGTCATTGATTTTTATTGTTTTTATCTCTGACAAAATTCAATTTGATTACTCATACATCCATATTTAATGCACATACATATATAAATGGTTGGATGTTATAGATATATATCTAACTTGTCTATCACTTTTTTTTTATCAATATCAAAGTTTCTCATTAGAAGTATTTATATATGATATGTATCTATATTAAAAGATATCCACTGCATTTTTATGCTCTTATCATCTTTATTCAAATCATTTGTGGAGGAAAAACTTAATATATATATATATATAGAGGGGATATTTTATGTGGTTACCCATTTCCCTATGTTATATGAGGTTAAATTCCAATTATTAGATTTAAAACACTTTTAATTTAATTTGAAAATTAAAAAAAATGCTACATTATTTGGGTATAATATAGTAATTTTTATATCAAGAGTTCTGTAATTAGCGTGAAACATGTAACACATCCTCATTTTTTCTCTCTTCTATAATTCTTATAAAACTTTAAATAATCTGTTACGCCCCTGTTTAGCTTCCCCGGCTTATGAGAGCGCGATGGGTTAACTCTCAAGATTTCTCACCATCAACACAATCAATAATAAGATTAAGTGAAAGCTGACATTTGTAGAGATAGTAATAGGGTTCGAGTTCATACAACATATTGATGTCAAATGTTGGTTCAAATAACATCATAGTTCAAGCTTATACAGAATATGCGGAAGTTTAGTTTCAGAGGTTCAATGCAACGAAGATTTACGTAGTGGAGATATGTATATATCTCAGGATCAAGCTCTGGTTTGGACTGCTCACACATTCCTGCTACCATTTCCACTGCTCCAAGCTTTAACCTACATGTTTTAGAAATAACATGCAGGGGCTGAGTACACCGTGTACCCAGTGAACACATCCCCGAAAACTTACAAATATAGATTGTTATGCCATCGCACAGATAAGACATGAGGTTTTATTTGAAATTAACTCATGCTTATCAAAACAGTTTTTAATCATGTGTCTTGCAAGACAAAAACACTCACATGTGGTCGCTATCTGTTTTAACAAGTGTGACTTGGAAGCAAACCTACTTCCAAGTCACGATGTACAGATGGGAATGGTATAATCCACTCAACCACTGTCATCAAAGTGCACTGATCTTGGAATGCCCATCGAGCCCCGATCGACATAACCCACCTTATCCCCCTGAGTGTCAACCCGCGGTTGATCCACTCCACAATTAACAGATTGGGGCAACAGGCCACCAGTATGACATACCAGAGTTTAACTCATGGTACTGCGGCGCAAGAGCAATGACCTTCTTGGGCTCGCAATCAGTCAAAAACCGCTCAAGGTTTAAAACCTTGGTGCATTTTACTGACGTCTCTCTTCTCTCAGGCCAAGTACTTCTGGCTCAGAGTTACAGATAGGATCCACAAAAATATTTTTGGCATAACAACAACTTTTAAAACAAAACATTTTTCCATTCATTTGGTTTTTGAAAAGAAAACATTTTTCATGCTTTAGATTTTTATATAATAAAAGCCCACCTTATTTTCTTACGGATTTAGATTGTGCGGTGGCTGCTCAAAAGCAAAACCCTGCTCAACGCGTTCTCCTTAACATATTAATCACAAAACAAGGATAAGCTACACATTAATGAACCACATAATCACAACATATAATGATTCACTTAAATCACATTTCAATATAATTTATCCTACTCTTCCACAACAACTCCTCTTATAAGGTTCAAGTTTCTATAACTAACAATCTAGCTCACACTATGTTTAACTTGTTCTCAATTTAGGATCTCAACCCCTTTCTTTAAATCATGATCCTTTATGATGCATCATTACTTTCATGGTTTACAATTATCATAAGAATTCCTTCTAGGTTGCAAGTTTCAACTATTACAACTTAGCATAAACCAATTCAACATGCTCAACATAATCATATAATTTAATATTAACCAAGTTCATCATCAAGTCAATTAGAATTACATTCTAAAAATTATAACATCATGATATCAAGGCCAATTATCTCACTATATTTCACATTCAATTCATGTTAATAAACCTCACATAATATGCATGGAGAATACTAAGGTTATAGCTTATGAAAAACGATAAAAACAACGAGGAAAATCGACGATTCGCGGAGAGTCCGGCTCAGCGGCGGTCAAGCCCTGACCGCGCCCAGAGGGCTGCTGTGAGCAGCTCTGGCGCGGTTCAGCCCTCGTCCCGTGCCCTCGACCGCGCCGGCGACGGGGCTGCGGCCTCTTGCCCATTTTCACTCCAAATTCCGATCACATTTCACCCATAATACCATCACAACCAATATCCATCATATAAACAAGCCAAATATCACAAAAATCAAGTTGCATGCATGATCAAACCCACTTTGATGCATACAAAGAGGAAAATTCCAAGGGATGAGTTTTTACCTTCTCTTCCAAGTGATCAATTGATAAAACTACCAAATTCCACAACCAAGTTGCGACCTCACACTCCTATTAAGTCCCTAGAATAAGTAAACAACAACAAACCAAAGGATTTCTAAGATTTAAGATCAATTCAACTCAAAAATCCACAATCTACACTTATCTGCCACAGTTTTGTAAATAGGCCATAACTCGGTCATTTCTTACCCGAATTGAGTGAATGAGTAGTCAATGAGTATCTACAAATTTGCTTCTCACAGAAACCTCAAATTCCGACGTCTTCTGGCCGGAATTCACATCGGAAGCTCGCTGTCCCTGGAGCTCTCTCTCTTTTGTGCGAAAATGATGAGGGGAAAATGAAGTGTGATCTTTTCTTACTCTAATTGAAGTGGTAGAGGCTGTGTAGGGTAGCTTTGGTTAGTCATATACTAGGTTATTAGGAGTATAACAAGTGTCCAAACTCATAAATATTACAATTCAATATTTGAAGTGGAAAAATGACTCACTCCTTCTTATATACACATGTGTGTATGTATCCTTGCACTAATATGTATATCTTGGGGACTTAGTTATACAAATTATCCCCTTATATTACATAATCATAACTCGCTCAATTTAAATTTTTTTTTTTACATATTATATATCAAATTAACGATAATTTCATTATCTTTCAAACACAATCCCTATTACATATATTCCAAATGAGTAATCGAATTAAAACTAAATAATGTAATGATGTACCATAATATAGAGAATAATGTAATGACATATTATATTTACCTTATTTCGATGTTGTTTGTATAAAAAATTGGGAATAATCTTGATTTTACTGTTGCGGTTGCATTTTATAGTTAAAAAAATATGTCTAAGTGGTACATTATGCATCGCTTGTGTATTATATTATTCATGTATGTAACAACAGTGCAAAAATGGGTAACAAAAATGGATCACAACAAAATAGGACACAATGCATTATATAGATAAAATGGGTTCTTAGTGGTACATTATGTGTCGCTTAAGTAGTACATTATGTGTCGCATGTGTATAATATTATCCATGTTTGTTTCTCTGCAATTGCATGATAAAAAATAGTATACAGTGCATTATATAGATAAAACGCTGTCGGAGTGATACATTATGTTTCTCTTGAGTTATACATTATTTGTCGCATGTGTTACATTATTAATGTTTGTAACAACAGTGCAAAAATAAAAATATATCACAACAAAAACAAAACGCAGTACATTATATAAATAAAACCGGGCCTGAGTGGTACATTATGTGACGCTTGAGTGGTATATTATGTATTGCCTATGTATTACATTTTTCATGCCTGCAGTAACATCTGTGAAGATAAAAAAACTGCTTTAGAAATATTAAAAAATTGTACACAACTCTAGATAACTGATTCGGCAAACTGCTGTGAAACTGTTGACAAACCACCGTGAATAACAACCAACGATTGAGATGCAACGAACAACCGTGAATGCAGACAAATAAATTGTAGATATATAACAACCAAAATTGACGACGACGACGAACAACCGTTAGACGAACAAACCGTGGACAAAAATAGATGAATTAGATGACGACGAACGACAACGGATAATTCCCGTGCAAGTAGGGGTGTAAATGAGCAGAGCTACTCGTGAGCTACTCGGAGATCGACTCGAAAAAAGCTCGATCGAAATTCGATCGTTTAATAAACGAACCGAGCTCGAGCTTCGAGTCGAGCTCGATAAGATTATCGAGCCGAGCTCGAGCTTGGTTATGTTCGGTTCGCCAGGCTCGCGAACATGTTCGAGTTCGAGCTCGAATCGAGCTCGATCTCGAACATGTTCGCGAGCAGGCTCGTTTAGCAAGCTCGCGAGCAGGTTCGCGAGCAGGCTCGTTTAGCAAGCTCGCGAGCAGGTTCGTTTAGCAAGCTCGCGAGCAGGTTCGCGAGCAGGCTCGCGAGCAGGTTCGCGAGCAGGCTCGCGAGCAGGCTCGTTTAACAGGCTCGCGAGCAGGTTCGCGAGCAGGCTCGTTTAACAGGCTCGCGAGCAGGTTCGTGAACAGGCTCGTTTAAGATATCGCGAGTATACTCGTTAATAAGCTCGTTTATAATTAAATTTGAATATTTTAATATTTCTATAATTTTTATTATTATATAATTATATTTCATATTTATTTGACAATACTATATCTATATGTCAATAAATAACAATAATATGATCAAACAAACCATACCATATAAAAAACTTAATTTATATAAAAATTAAGATAAATATTATATTAGGAATGAAAATTACTTATATGAGTGATAATTTTTTCAAATATAATTTCTTAGATATATGTGATTTTAAAATTTCATTTAATCAAATTAGTTAATTTCATTTAAAAATTAAACAATTCATTTTATGAGAAATTTATGTTATTTGTAAATCTAAGAGAAACTTAAACAAATAATATATTATTATTGAAATAATAATGTGTATATACTTTTAAATTGTAATATATTTAAAAAAATGAACACATAGTGGAAAGTTAAGATAAAAATATATAATTAAAACAAACTCATAGGTTATATTACTCAATACACAAATATTAATGTATAATAAGTTTATACA
>JAPKLW010000148.1:703811-762595 GCA_026898455.1 Plectranthus barbatus
ATAGTATAAGCTTTTTCCACCATATTCTATATTCTAGAGAGAGAGAGAGTGTGTGAACCATTCCCAAACCCACCCCCCAAACCCGTCACATTTTCGGCGAGATTTTGGCCAGCACTGGCCGCCATTCGTCGAGCCACCACCACCATTGTGTCGTACCCTTTCCCGGCTTCAATTTGAACTAAAGCAGCTGTCGTGAAGTTGAGCGTGGATGGAGAAAACCTAGAGAGAAGGTAAGGTGTTGGATTGAGTTAAATCTCGGGTTTAATTTTTGAATCTTGTTTAGTCGAGCTCGAATCTATGTTTTGACGATGTAGAAGTGTTTCCCGTCGTGTGACAGTCTGAGACGAGTAGTTGGTCGCCAGAAAAGCCGCCACCGCCGTCAACCTTGAAAACTTCGGTGAGCTCTCGTTTTTTCCCTCGTTCTTCGTATATTTTTGGTGTTGGTTGGTATATTTGAGTTCCTTTTAGTCTGAGGAGTTGATTGATATAATTGCATGTGTGATCGGGGGCCAATTGGCGAGTTGCCGAAAGTTGCAGACGCGGGCGATGGAAGTGTTGGAGAAGACGACTTGTGTCGATCGACAGGGTGTATGTCGATCGACACAGAAGTCGCTTGATGGGAGAATATCGACCCGATCCTGTCGATTGATAGGAGGTGTGTCGATTGATAGGGAGTTCGACAGAAGGGGTATATCGAGCCACTCCTGTCGATCGAGAGGAGATATGTCGATCGACAAGGTTGGTCGACGGGGATGTGTCAATCGATACAGAGTTGGTCGACAAGGGTGTATCGATTGGGAAGAAGTTGTGTTGACCGAGGGTGTGTCGACCGACATAGTGCCCTGTCGGTCGATACAGAGACATGAAGGGAGGAGTCAATTTATAATTTTATCCAACTCTAGCTCTTTTTAAGTATCGACTGATTATGATTAGGATATTATTGTCCTAGATCATTCATTCTGACTTGGTTATCCCTGTTTACTTGTAGGAGATTGAAAGCGAGGGTCAGTAAGCATACTAGCCAGAAGCATCTATACCTAAAAGCCAATTATCAGGTGGGAAACTATTTCAGTACAAACGAAATGTGTGTTTTCTTTCCGAAAATGTGTTAAAAACTTTTTTGTTTTAAACTGAGATTGCTATGCATGTTTTGTGCTATTGTATCTGTCCTCTGTCAATTTCCATCGACAGAGAGTATTACTAATGAGTTTAGAACCAGGTTTCATAACTGCGCTAGAACTCATTTAGTGAATTGGGGGACTTGTGATTGTGAATTGGGTGAAATGGTAGTGACCTTAAACCCTAGAAAGAATTATAAAGGGTGAAATGGTGGTGACCTTAAACCCCGTGAGAAAGTGATTGATTATTAAATACGATCGGATCTCGAAGTGTGTTCCGAGATTAGTGCACTCAGATGATAGTGAGTTGAATGTTAAATCATTCCTAACTAGTCATCGTAACTTGGAAGTGGGCCAGCTTCCAATTACAAAAATAATAACAGATATAATAACATGTTTAAATGCGCACAAAGTAAAATGTTTTAGATAGCACGGTTCTTTTCAATAAAACCTTGTGTCTATCTGTGTGAGTTGCATAGCATATCTCCTATAAAATGTATGTTTTCGGGCATGTTTCTCATTGGGTACATTAGTACTCAGCCCCTCGTATTATTTCTAAAATACGCAGGTTGAGCAGCAAGGATGGGCGAGCAGGGGTGTAAACAGAGCAGCTGACTTTTGTAAACTCAGAGATCCTGAGATATGCATCTTCATATGCATATCTCCATCACGCATCGCACACGCTGCTACAGTCTCTGATTTTCCTTCCCAGTTCTGAATATTGTTTGAAAGCTTTTATTTTAAACTTATGACTCGAAGTACAGTTACTTGTTTTTGAATCTCTTTACATTATTTAAATCTTCCGCACGTTTATTTATTCTATTAAAGAAGTGTTTGACAAAACCTGAAACATCAATGTGACGCGACCCCAAATTGGGAAGGTCAGTTGGGGGCGTTACAGAGGTGGTATCAGAGCGAGAGTTTTCGAAGTTTTAAATGAATTTAAAGTATTTTGAAAACTTCGAGTCTTAGGAGTGTTTAATTTTGAAAGTCGTGCGAAGTGTTCGCTCATGTTTACACCCTGCTCCATCCTGCGCCACCTGAGGTATGTTTTAAAGCTTTAAAGTTTAAAATTTAAAAGTTTCCCTTCTTGCAATTTAAGTACGATTTGAATGTTTTGAAAACATTATGAATGTTTTGAAGAGTAAATTGTGGAATTGAAAGAAGTTGGTATTATGTGGAGTAAGGAAGTTGGGTTGATTTAAATGAGATTGATATTGTGTTGAGCCAGAGTGCTAACACTAATTGTGATGAAGTGGTTTTGAGGTGTTGAGTTCGAGAAAATTTTGCTATTTCCAAAAAGGTTGAAAATGGATTTCTATTCGGCACCCACGAGGTGACCCTTTTCTAGAAAGCATGAGTTAAATTTGAGTTGATTGTGAATTTGATATTAATAGCAAGCAGTTAAACTTGGTGTTCTGGCTATAGATGTGCTAGTTGAATTGAGTTGTAGTATGATGTTGTAAGGATGAAGTGAACTGATGATTGAACTTAGAACTTTGACCCTGTGTTGTGAAATTGGAAATTTATGTGAACTGGAAAATTCTGTAATTGGGTGAGTGTGCAAAATGCACGAGGTTAGTTGGTGTTAAGTGTGCAGAATGCACAATGAGCCTGGCAAGTTAGTCGAGACTCGAGTGAGTGTCTTTTAGCACGAGGATTCGTTAGGCCCTCGGCATAGTGTATCGGAGGCCAGTAGTTGTCCCGAGACACAGAGGTGCATATGATGACGTTATTTTTTACCTTGGACTGATCGTTTGACGTTGTTGTTGTGGCAGATGGACCCTAGGAGCGCAGCTTTTTGTTTTAGGAGCTATCCACCATTCGATGAGGACAATTTGCCTAACACGTTGATGGAGTACTGGAATTTTCGGAGACAGGCGAGAGGACAGGGCATCACAAATGCAGAGGCTATGGAGAGGACCACGGAGTTGATGCCATCGAGGTGGACTAGTCGGACACTAGAGCTAGCCAGAGTTCATCGTAATCAGTGGACGGGTACTCGAGGGAGTTTCCAGACTTTCATGGCGGCACTCATTCATGAGGCAATTTTAGCTGAGGGTGTGTCACCAACATCCTCGAGGAGTACACAGGCGTCGGCGACAGGTGAGGCACCGCAGTCGAGGCCTAGACCTGCCTCATCTTCCATGGAACAGATGGTAGTACCATCCGAGCACTGGTCTGGAGGATCAGTCGACCCTTACTTCGACCCCGTAAGATCCTCAGGGTATGTGGACTATCAGGCGGCATTGCATCAGTCTTCACCGCAGTGGACTCCAGCTTTACCACCGGCACCATCTATGGCACCGGATGCACAGGTATCTGCACCCACATTGCATCCGAGAGTCCGACCTACACCGAGTACACCTACAGCAGCTTATGCGTCACCCCAGCCCGGGTTACAAAAGGGAGGAGCATATGATCCTTATGCGTGGTGTGATTTCTCCACAGCTTCAGTCCAGTATCCACCGCCGCAGCAGGATCTGACCTTATCTTATGGATATCAGGATCCACCTGCACCATCAGTTCAGCAGCCGCCACAGGATATTGAGGGGCCCAGCGGGGCCAAGCCGGTACATGACTATAGATGGGATAGTACCGAGATATGGCCGAGACCCACAGCTAGCGGATACGAGGATATGTTTGGAGGCTATGGGACTACTTATGGCTATGGGACGAGACAGGTGCCGATCTGTCTATCCAGTGACACCGAGAGCAGCCGAGACAGGAGGATGGCAACTCAGGACAGGGGTAAGATGCCGATGCAGATGGAGGATGATGATGATGAGGAGGAGGAGGATCCGTCTGAGGGATCCGAGTGTGAGCTGTTACGGATTTGATATTTAGATGCTTATTATTTGGATTTGGACATCTTACTGATGCCTTTGTTGTACTCTATCTATGATTATGTTCCGAAAAGAGACTGAGATTTAGTTGTTGTTGAACCTTGTATTTCCTGTTGTATCAGATTTGTAGCATGTGAGACTTGCGTGGTTATTTGACGATTATTGTTGGAACTTCTTGGACTTTGAATGTTGGTGTTGATTGTTTAAAAGTTTTGAGTGAATATTGAATGAGTGGTATGAGTCCAGGATATAATGAATGTTATTGTGTGAGGATATTATGGAATTGCTAAATAAGTGTTGTTTTGCAGTGAAAAGTAATGGAATTTATTGATCAAAGAAGGGGAAGAGGCCGTGGTAGAGGCAGAGGTCGCGGACGAGGCCGAGGCAGAGGCCAGAGGGGCAGAGGTCATGGGAGAGCTAACCCACAGCCTGAGTACGAAAACCCAAACTGGGAGGAGGTCCCTATCAATCAAGGTTATGAGGAATATGAAATCATATCAGATGAAGAAGGCCCAGCTGACCAACATGGTCAATTTCCACCACCACACGGGAATGCACCTGAAATTTCTTCGGTAAAGTGGGTGGAAACCTTCAGGAAGCAGCAGCCTCCCACTTTTGGTGGAACAGGAGGCCCAGCAGCTGCAGAGGACTGGGTAAGGGAGCTTGAAAAGATTTTCAAGCATATGCGGTGCTCAGAGGAAGAGAAGATAAATTGCATGTCCTACCAGCTGAAGGGGAAGGCAGACAGATGGTGGGAGACATACGTGAAGTCCGTCGCACCAGCAGAGAGGGACCATCTGAGTTGGGAAAGATTCAAGGAGGCCTTGTTTGAGAAGTACGTTCCGAAGCAATATCGAAAGGAGAAGGCAGTAGAATTTTTCCTGTTTGAGCAAGGGAAGCTGTCGGTGGAGGAGTATGACACCAAGTTCGGTGAGCTACTCCAGATGGCGCCGCATCTGGCGGACACGCACGCAGCTGGCAACCATGAACGGTTTAAGCTATCAAGATCTGTTGAGCAATGCTTTGGACATTGAGGCGTCCAGGAATATGAAGAAGCTGCCGGAGTGGGGAGCACAGGAAGTACAGGCCCCAGCCCCGATTCAGAAGAGGAAATGGGAAGAGCCGCCGAGGCAATTCATGCAAGGGCAAGGCAGCCAGAAGCACCAAGACCAGGGCAGACAACAGAACTTCCAGGGGAGGTATGACAATCAGAATTTTCAGAGGAACAATCCCCAACCATTTCCGAGGCGTGACCAGAGAGACATGGGTCCGCAGAACTGTCCGAGATGCGGGAAGAGACACCTGGGGAATTGCCGACGGGGAGAGATTAGATGCTTTAACTGCAATGGCTTAGGGCACTTTGCTCATCAGTGTGCCACACCCCAAACTCAAGGTGGAAACCGCCAGAACTTCCAAAGACCGGCGAATCAACAGCTGAGAGCCATCAGAGGACATCGCCAGCCATGGAGAGGCAATATGGGAAATCGAGGAGGAGGCAGACAGGGCAATTAGGCTCCACCCAGAAACCAAGAAGGAATTCAGCAGGGGTGGTGATGGACAGCAGATGATAGCCCGAGCCTATGCTATGGATGACAACCAAGATGATTGAAATCTGGCAGGTATGGGATGCATTAAAGATATACCTGTTATGGTATTATTTGTTACTGGAGCATCGCATACTTTCATATCATCTGCATGTGTTGAGGCACTAGAACTTAAGGTAGAAAAGAATAGTCATGACTTGAACGTAGTAATACCTTCAGGAGAAACCACTATTTCTACTTTAGTGTGCCAAGACTTGAGAATCAAGCTGACTGAGAATGAGATTCATGTAGCAGAGTTGAACGTACTAGACATTCAAGACGTAGACATAATCCTAGGAATAGATTGGCTATTAGAAAACAAGGCGACCATCTTGTGTCGTGAGAGGAGAGTGATCATTCCACAACAAGGGAATGAAGAGGCGTTGGTGCACAGATTCAGAAGGAGACATAGAGTACCAGTGATTTCAGCGATTCAAGCAACGAAGTTGTTGCGTAAGGCGGGGAATCAAGCCTTTCTAGTATACTTGGAGGGGGAAGAGAAACCAGAGCTGACAGTGCAAGATGTACCGATAGTGAGAGAGTTTGAGGATGTGTTTCCGAAGGAACTACCAGGGTTACCACCAGACAGGCAAGTGGAATTCACTATCGACGTGGAACCGGGTGCGGCACCAATTTCCAAAGCACTGTACCGCATGGCCCCGAAGGAATTGCAAGAATTGAAGGTCCAAATTCAAGAGCTGTTGGATATGGGATATATTAGGCCGAGTGTGTCACCATGGGGTGTACCGGTTCTATTCATGAAGAAGAAGGATGGATCGATGCGTATGTGCATTGACTACAGGGAACTGAACTGAAGGGATTCGTGAACTGAATCACGAAGTCCGTTTGCCAAGGATCGTTAATTGGAATATCAAAAATAAATGCTATGCCTATGAACAATCCTAGCATGCTCCTATATTATTATGCATAAGAAGGTTTATGCGGAATACCTGGATTGATGAACTCTGAAGAACGCGTGCGCGGAGATGCCCTTTGATCTTTCCCACGCACAAAGATTTAATTTCCTAACAGATTGAGGAAATAAATCTATGAAAATAATAATGATATTTTCGAAAACAAAGGAGAGAGAGAAGAAGAAAAATCCTCTTGATTTGATCTTCTGATCTGTATCCCAACTCGATCTGAAAATCTGGTGAAGATTCTCTATCAGATCCCTTGCCCGGTTGAGAAGTAGAATTTCCTCCTCATTCTCAGATCTTAGTCGATCACCACAGCTCCCAGAACTGGTTTGTTGTGTGCAACTTATGATCTTGTGGTGTGTGGAGATCTGAGGAACTGAGGCCTATTTATAGGAAATTACTGGACTCCTATTGGGCTTGAGTTTCATGGGCCAGACCAGGGACCAAAATGCAAATAGAAAATAAGGCCTATCAATTAATTAATTCCCATATTCAACCCAGAATATAATTAATTAATTAATATTGATTCATTCCACCAGAGAATCAATACTGTCCTACCTATTTGCTACCACGTTTTAAGGTACGGGTTGCATGGGCTCGGTATATCCCCACATTTAAGGTTACAGACATTCGTTAATTAATTTAAGCTCTGACAAGCTATTTAATTAATTAACATCTTATATTCCTGAATCAATCCACTCAAACCTTTTCACTTATGCTTGAACTTAATCAGCCTGCAGGACTTAGCATAACGAACCTTTTGAGCTGTTCAGGGAATGTCACCATCCTATACTGAATGTGGTTACCTAGTTCCAGTACCAGACAGTCATACACAAACCGCTATTACCCAAGATACAGATATACAAGCTCAACTAGAGCCTTTCACTGCAACTCAAAGTAATACACAATCTGCATATACTTTTGTACCTTCATTTAGGCTTAGGATCTCGTCAAGCCATAGAGATCTAGATTCTTTTAATGTCAGATAAAAGAATCGATCTCAACTTAGGTTATTATCAATGTGTGCCCCACACCAGCATACCAAGCCATCCAAGATAAGATGCTTATTACTGCGTATGCTGCAGCCTACGCCGACAGTTTATCCTGGAACTGTCTCAGCTGTGATAACTATTTATATCTCACTAGGTCAAATGATCCATACGATCTTCCGTGATCTTCTACACACCGTATGATCTCCCTATCGACGAGATAAGAGGATAATTGCGTTTGCGACACATGTTTGTTAATTCAGACAGGAGATGAACATACAACATTTATGATTCCCAGTATATTAACTAATCGACCTTGTACATAATATACCAATCATAATGCTTTCAGTATATAAATCCATCATGAACAAGTTAACGTTGAAGAACAGATACCCTTTACCAAGGATCGATGATCTATTCAATCAGCTCAAGGGAGCAAAAGTATTTTCTAAGATCGATCTGCGATCAGGGTATCATCAGTTGAAGATTCGGAAGGAGGATATTCCGAAGACAGTGTTCAGAACTAGATACGATCATTACGAGTTTGTAGTAATGCCGTTCGGACTGACGAATGCTCCTGCAGTGTTCATGGACTTGATGAATCGAGTATTTCATCCATATCTCGATAACTTCGTGTTGGTATTTATCGACGACATTCTGATATACTCGAAGAGCGAAGTGGAACATGAGCAGCATTTGAGAACAGTGTTGCAGACCCTGAGAGATGAGAAGTTGTATGCCAAATTCAGCAAGTGTGAATTCTGGCTGAGTGAAGTGACATTCTTGGGTCACATTGTTTCAGCTTATGGGATCAAGGTAGATCCAGCCAAGATCCAGGCAGTGATGGACTGGAAGTCACCAACTACGCCGAACGAGATTCGCAGTTTTCTGGGTTTAGCCGGTTATTACCGAAGGTTCATTGAGGGCTTCTCAAAGATTGCAAGGCCGATGACCCAGTTACTGCAGAAGGGTGTGAAGTTTGTATGATCAGAAGAGTGTGAAGAGAGCTTCCAGAAGTTGAAGCAACTTTTAACAACTGCGCCAGTCTTAGCAGTGCCAGAGGCAGATAAGAACTTTGAAGTTTACACTGACGCTTCGAAGAATGGGTTAGGTTGTGTATTGATGCAGGACGGTAAGGTGATAGCTTATGCGTCAAGGCAGTTAAGATCGCATGAGGTAAATTACCCGACTCATGATTTGGAATTAGCGGTCGTAATCCATGCGTTAAAAATCTGGAGACACTATCTCTATGGAGTGAAATGTGCCATATTCACGGATCACAAGAGTTTGAAGTACTTCTTCGAACAAAAGAACTTGAATATGAGGCAGAGGAGATGGTTAGAACTCGTGAATGATTACGATCTAATGATAAACTATCACCCAGACAAGGCCAATTCAGTGGCAGATGTCTTGAGCAGGAAAGGAGAAGCTCAACTAGGTTGCATGCTTACAAGAGAAAGCAGACTAATCCAGGAGTTCGAGAAGCTCAGTCTAGAGGTGATATCGCCTTCAGAGAGGAAGAGGTATGATTTAGCAGTTTTGACAGTAGTGCCGGATTTGAGGAGGAAAATCATTGAGGCACAGAAAGGAGACGCGGAGATCGAGAAGTTGCGTCAGAAGCTGAAGGTCAAGCCAGTGGGGGAGTATCGGGAAGCACCTGACAGTGCATTGCTGTTCCGAGACAGGATTTTGGTGCCGAACAGCGAGGAGTTGAGAAGTGAGATATTAAGCGAGGCTCATGATACGCCGTATACCGCTCACCCAGGAAGTACTAAAATGTATCGAGATTTGAAAACCAAGTACTGGTGGGACGGTATGAAGAAGGATGTGGCCTTATACGTGGAAAAATGCTTAGTCTGTCAGCAAGTTAAGGTGTTACATCAACGGCCATATGAAAAGTTACAACCGTTAGACATCCCTGAGTGGAAATGGGAACATATCACCATGGACTTTGTGATGGGATTGCCGAGGTCACAGAAAGGAAACACGGTGATATGGATCGTAGTGGATCGTCTGACGAAAAGTGCTCACTTCTTGTCGATCAAAGTGAACTATGGGTCGGATAAGTTGGCTCAGATTTATGTCCGAGAGATAGTCAGACTGCACGGAGTGCCGAAATCTATTACGTCTGACAGGGATGTGAAGTTCACATCTCGATTTTGGATGAGCTTACAACAAGAATTGGGGACTCGCCTGAATTTTAGTACGGAGTTTCATCCTCAATCAGATGGACAATCTGAAAGGACAATCCAAACTCTCGAGGATATGCTAAGGACAGTAGTCTTAGACCGAGAAAGCAGTTGGGAGCCGATTTTGCCTCTGATTGAGTTTGCTTATAATAACAGTTATCAGGCAACAATCGGAATGGCTCCTTACGAGGCTTTGTACGAAAAGAAGTGTTGTTCGCCTCTGTATTGGGATGAGGTAGGAGAATGAAGAGTTGTTGGACCGGATGCGGTAAGCGAGATAATTGAAATAGTCCGTCAAATCTGAGAGCGGATCAAGGAAGTGCAGAGTAGGCAGAAGTCCTATGCCGACTCTAGAAGGGTAGAATTGTGTTTCGAAGTGGGTGATAAGGTATTCCTCTAGGTTTCGCCTTCCAGAGGAATAATACGCTTTGGAGTGAAAGGTAAACTGAGACCGCGGTATGTGGGGCCGTATGAGATTCTAGAGTGCATTGGTCCAGTGGCGTACAGATTAGCATTACCCCCGAGCATGGGTAATATTCATAACGTATTCCATGTGTCGCAGCTGAGGAAGTACGTTTATGATCCTAGACATGTGATACGCCAGGAGGAAGTACTTTTGAGCCCAGACTTACAGTATGAAGAACGACCAGAAGCTATCCTGACCGCAAGATTCAAGAATTAAGAAATAAGTCAATTCCGCTTGTAAAGGTGCTTTGGAGCCACCATGGGCGTGAGGAAGCGACCTGGGAATTGGAAGACAAGATGAAGGAGAGATATCACGAGCTTTTCGAAGCATTTTAATTTTCGGGACGAAAATTTTATAAGGGTGAGGGGATGTAACACCCCAAGCTTAATTAAGCTTGTAATACTAGACCTATTTAATAAAGTGAATTATTCCCAATTGTGGTGAATTCATTTCATGAGTTCAAACTAAGGATTTAATTATTATTATGAAGTTGGAGGGGAATGATATAAATAAAGAGTTACCATGGTTTAATTGAAGATGATAAGATGAATTGTGAATTTTGGGAGAAATTGATATGATTTATCATGTAATATGTGGAGATGGAAAATTTAGAGAAAATAAGATTATTCATGAAAGTATTGTAGGGTTTTTCCGTGAACCGAATCACCAAAACCAAACTGAACCGGATCGATTTATGGATATTGCACATAATTCAAATTCACAAAACCCTAGCATGCTCCTATGAATTTAATACAAAGATTTGTGGATTTAGGGTTTACCATAACTCCGTCGAGTCTGAATCGATCTTTCGCGTTTGAATTCCAAAAACAAATTCAACCACGCGATTCGAATTTATCTGCGGAAGTAGAAATTAGAAATCTAATTTCTAAGAATAAATTCAAAATCAAATAAAAGAAGAAGAAAGAAATCTGTTTTCCAGATCAGATCTTCAGGGCTGTGTCCCAATGCTGTTCAGATCTACTACTGGTGAGGACTCCGTATATCTGTATTCTGAGCAGGACCAGAATCGAAATTCTCCTCCCTCTACCTCAAAATCGGCGCCTCCTCTCTCTCTAGGGTTTAGTGTGTTTCAACTGTGTTACAACTTATGAGAGAGAGTTGTCTATTTATAGACCTAGGGTTGTAAACCCTAATGGGCCATATTGGGCTCAATTCAGCATATTTAATTGGGCCAGACCTGGGACCTAATGCAAATAATAAAGTGGGCCTATAAATTAATTAATTCTCATGTCCACAACCCAGGACACAATTAATTAATTAATATTAATTCTTTTTCACCACAGAATTAATACTGACCTACCCGTTTATTACCACGTTATGAGAACGGGCTACATTAATTGAGAATCCTCATATTTAAGGTTACCGGATATCCATTAATTAATCGGAGCCTCTGACAAGCTCTAACTACAATTAATTAATATCTTATAATTCCTGAGTAGTACCACTCAAACCTTATCACTCGTGTCTGAACTTAATCAGCCTGCAGGACTTTGGCACGATGAATGTTATTGAGCTCCTCAGGGAATGTCCCCATCCTATTACTCGGATATGGTTACCTAAACCCAGTCTCAGGCGGTACTACACGAACTACTGTTACCCAAGATGCGGATATACGAGCACGTTACTTAGGCTCTCCACCATGGCAAGTCAAAGCAACATTCAACCCGTGCAAACCCCTGAACCTTCGTTAGGGTTTGGACTCAATCAATATAACGAGATCTTGTATTCGCTGATGTCAGACAGAAGAATACATCTCACTGCGGTCCATCAATACGCCACCTCTGCGTACCAGCATGTCAAGTAACCAAGACAGACTACTTATTCCGACAATGCCGCAGCCATCCGGACAGACGTATCCTCATACACTGTCTCGGCTGTGATCATGTTTATGTCTCACTAGGTCAAGTGATCATACTGTCTTCTGTGATCTACAACACGCCGTATGATCGTCCCTATCGGTGAGACAAGAGGATACCATTGTTTATACATGTAAGATTGTTAACAGATAGGAGAAATAAACCGTTGTATACTCATTATAATAAATGCTTTCAGTATACAAAACCCATCAAGTATATTGGAAACTATATGGAATTTAGTTATATGTATATGTTTATATACATATTTCATATATTATATGATGGGGAAGATATATATATATGGTGAGAGTTATAGTATAAGCTTTTTTCCACCATATTCTATATTCTAGAGAGAGAGTGAACCATTCCCAAACCCGTCACATTTCCGGCGAGATTCCGGCCAGCACCGGCTGCCATTCGTCGAGCCACCATCGTGTCGTACCCTTTCTCGGCTTCGATTTGAACTAAAGCAGCCGTCGTGAAGTTGAGTGTGGACGAAGAAAACCTAGAGAGAAAGTAAGGTGTTGGATTGAGTTAAATCTCGGGTTTAATTGTTGAATCTTGTTTAATTGAGCTCGAATCTGTGTTTTGACGATGTAGAAGTGTTTCCCGTCGTGTGAGGAGTGTTCGGACAGTCTGAGACGAGTAGTTGGTCGCCGGAAAAGCCGTCGTCGTCGTCAACCTTGAAAACTCCGGTGAGCTCTCATTTTTCCCTCGTTCTTTGTATATTTTTGGTGTTGGTTGGTATATTTGAGTTCCTTGTAGTCTGAGGAGTCGATTGATATAATTGCATGTGTGATCGGGGGCCAATTGGCGAGTCGCCGGAAGTTGCAGACGCGGGCGACAGAAGTGTTGGAGAAGACGACTTGTGTCAATCGACAGGGTGTATGTCGATCGACACGGAAGTCGCTTGATGGGAGAATATGGACTCGATCCTGTCGATCGACAGGAGGCGTGTCGATCGACAGGGAGTTCGACAGAAGGGGTATATCGAGCCACTCCTGTTGATTGATAGGAGATATGTCGATCGACAAGGTTGGTCGACGGGGATGTGTTAATCGATATAGAGTTGGTCGACAAGGGTGTATCGATTGGGAAGAAGCTGTGTCGACCGACACATTGCCCTGTCGGTCGATACAGAGACATGAAGGGAGGAGTCAATTTATAATTTTATCCAACCCTAGCTCTTTTTAAGTATCGACTGATTATGATTAGGATATTATTGTCCTAGATCATTCGTTCTGACTTGGTTATCCCTGTTTACTTGTAGGAGATTGAAAGCGAGGGTCAGTAAGCATACTAGCCAGAAGCATCTATACCTAAAAGCCAATTATCAGGTGGGAAACTATTTCAGTACAAACGAAATGTGTGTTTTCTTTCCGAAAATGTGTTAAAACTGTTTTGTTTTAAACTGAGATTGCTATGCATCTTTTGTGCTATTGTATCTGTCCTCTGTCGATTTTCATCGATAGAGAGTATTACTAATGAGTTTAGAACCAGGTTTCATAACTTCGCTAGAACTCATTTAGTGAATTGGGGGACTTGTGATTGTGAATTGGGTGAAATGGTAGTGACCTTAAACCCTGGAAAGAATTATAAAGGCTGAAATGGTGGTGACCTTAAACCCTGTGAGAAAGTGATTGATTATTAAATACGATCGGATCTTGAAGTGTGTTCCGAGATTAGTGCACTCAGATGATAATGAGTTGAATGTTAAATCATTCCTAACTAGTCATCGTAACTTGGAAGTGGGCCCGCTTCCAGTTACAAAAATAATAACAGATAAAATAATAACAGATATAATAACATGTTTAAATGCGCACAAAGTAAAATGTTTTAGATAGCACAGTTGTTTTCAACAAAACCCCGTGTCTATCTGTGTGAGTAGCATAGCATATCTCCTATAAAATGTATGTTTTCGGGCATGTTTATCATTGGGTACATTAGTACTCAGCCCCTCGTATTATTTCTAAAATACGTAGGTTGAGCAGCAAGAAGGGCGAGCAGGGTGTAAACAGAGCAGCTGACTTTTGTAAACTCAGAGATCCTGAGATATGCATCTTCATATGCATATCTCCATCACGCATCACACACGCTGCTATACTCTCTGATTTTCCTTCCCAGTTCTGAATATTGTTTGAAAGCTTTTATTTTAAACTTATAACTAGAAGCACAATTACTTGTTTCTGAATCTCTTTAAATTATTTAAATCTTCCGCACGTTTATCGAACACTTTTTATTTATATAATTATTATGATCTACTACAATTACAACTATTATTTAATAAACTTATATTTTTGTTCTAATGCTTAAAATATAATTATTTTATGCATGGCACACTGGTGAAGTACTAATCTTTATATCAATATATATTCAAAGAGAATAGTCATGTAATTTTTCCTGCCAAAATCTACTATATTTTTATAATAGTTTTTATCCAAAAAAGTCACAAAAATATTATTTTTATTTTTATTGAATTTTGATTACTAATATTTTATATTATAATATATTTATATGCGACAAACAATAACAAAACTCATTAACACTATATTTATCATTTTTTATTTAAAATATTATATTTTCATTAATTTATTTTATTTACTATGTTTAAATAGAAAGAGTATAATTTATTGTATGAACTAATAAGTTTTATAAAAAGAATTACATAATTTTTTTATTTATTATATTATAATATAAGATATTATTTGTTCAGTTTGCACAACGTGCGGGTGCAAATCTAGTTAGTGTAAAAATAGAGTAGACAACTCTTAGGCGAACAAAAAAAAAAAGAAAATCAGTACTTTAAGCAATTTTAAAGTAGTTATTCGTGTAATATCATTTGAAATCACCCTTTTCAATTTAAAAAAGAGAGCTATTTCGCAAAGCCCAGACCTAATATTCAAATCTTGAAATTTCAAAACATTCGCGATAATTATCTATGTACTGCAAGCAAATATTCATATAACTATATTTTAATTAAATCAAAGTTTTAGAAGGCCACGACACAACTAATATTTGATTTTTTTAATTTTTAATTAACTAAAAAATTCTAGCTGCTTTTATAAAAATAGATTATATATATATATAGAGCGGATTCGGTGAGAAAGGTTTTAACGTGAGAAAATAAGAAAGATTTTGATTGTATTTTAATTGTTGTTTGTTTGAATATCAACTATTGATATTTTTAAATATAATGGATATGATTCATTTTTTTTCTCACATGGGAATTTTTTTTACATGATCTCTCCTCTCTATATATATATATATATACATTTCAAACTCTCCAATCTATTTCATTCAATATTTGTAATTTTTTTTTTGTAAGATCTCCAAATATGTTTGACATGGACAAACAAATTAAATTTCATATAAGGAAAAACTATACAATTTTCATAGTGGAGCAAGATTGGTGATCCTCATACTACAAAAATCTATTAATATACTATAGTTTATCAAAATAGTAATTTTGTCACTCTCTGCCTAAAAATATTAATTAAAAAAATTGTTTATTTAATTTATTAATTTATTATATTATAATACATATATATTAAACAATAATAAAATTTTCAAAAAATTATATTCCTACCTTTCGTCTAAAATGTACTTTCATTAAATTTATACCGCTGTTTTTTTAGATTTTGTGGTTTATCTAATTTATTTTATTTTTATTAAATTTATATATATAATTAAATGTACAGTATAGAGAGTAATTTATATTATAATAATATATTTAATTCGCGCAACGCGCGGGTGAAATTCTAATAATATGTTAAAATAGAGAAATAGCTATTTTAAAATAGGAGATAACAATAATTTCAAAAATTTTTATTTTTTAAATCTTTCATTTTTTTTTTGTTTCTCTTCACGTCAATTGAAAATTAAAATTAAAATAGACCAATTTTATCCACCAAATTTGTATTAACAATTCTCAAATATTATTTTTAGCCTATCAATATTTTGTTCATATCTCAGTTATCGTATGTGGTTTACTAAACTATTCTTACAAATTCAACACAAGCAAGAAATTTTAGAAACAATTTAATTCCTATGACAAGTTTGAGGAAAAATTTATTCTTAAACTCATTATTTTATGTTAAGATGTATAATACATTTTTAAATATAATATGTGTGACATGATGCAAGAGTCATGGAATTTTAATTTATAAATTTAAGGATATTAAGGAGACATTTATTCAAAATATAATCTATTAAAGAATACTTCAAATTTTTTAAATTAAATTCTATATATTTTATCGAACACTTTTTATTTATATAATTATTATGATCTACTACAATTACAACTATTATTTAATAAACTTTTTATTTAACATTATTTTATGTTAAGATGTATAATACATTTTTAAATATAATATGTGTGACATGATGCAAGAGTCATGGAATTTTAATTTATAAATTTAAGGATATTAAGGTGACATTTATTCAAAATATAATCTATTAAAAAATACTTCAAATTTTTTAAATTAAATTCTATATATTTTATCGAACACTTTTTATTTATATAATTATTATGATCTACTACAATTACAACTATTATTTAATAAATTTTTATTTTTGTTCTAATGCTTAAAATATAATTATTTTATGCAAGGCACATGTAATACCCCGTGTCATTTTTCAGCCTTGTAATAGTTGTTTGGATTTAATACAAGAAATTTCTTTTATCGAGAAGCTTTCGAATTTAAATTAATTGAAGTTGGAGAAGTCAATTATATTATTGAGCTTGATTATCTTAAGATCTTGATGAAGATATCAAGCCTAATTTGAAATATCAATGGTGGGAGAATGAAATATAAGGTTTCATGTTGGAATTATTATTTTATAAGGTGGAATTAATTATGGATTATGATTGATCTATGATATTATGATATAAGTTATGGAGGAAAGTATAAATAGAAGAAACTATACATTATAACATTTTTCACCATATGTTATAATTTAGAGAGAGAGAGAGAGAAACCCTTCCCCTCCACCTAAACCCGTCAGACTGTTTCCGACGCCATTTCCGGCCGATTCCGGCGACCATCCGGCGAGTGACCAACACCATCTTGTAGCTGCCGTCGAGAGCTTCGATTTGAGTACTCGTGGGCTACGAGGGGACGAGTAACGAGGAAGTTATAGGTGTCTGAAGTGAGGTATGAAAATGTTGCGAAAATCCAATTTCTTTAATTTTAAATCTCCAGTTTCCGGCCAAATTCCGACCTTTTGACCGTAGATTCGTGTTCCTGATATCGTAGGGAGTATTCGCACGTCAAGAACGGAGCATTTGGACGCCGGAAAACCTCAACCGCCGCCGTGAACGGAGGAGCTCCGGTGAGGTATATTGTGTCCTTCTTTTTCGATGTATATTCGTGTTTTGTAGCTATATTCGTGTTCCTTACGGTCTAGGGAGTTCATATATGTGTTTGCATGTGTCATCGGCCGGCGAAATCGCGAGATATAGCGATTTGCAGGTTCAGCTCCGGCGAACCCGCGAAGGAGACGACTCCTGTCGATCGACAGGGGGTCGATCGATGGGGTGTTGTCGAACCGAGCCTGTCGATCGACAGGATGAATGTCGAAGGAGGCATATCGACAGACTCTTGTCGATCGACAAGAGAAGTGTCGACCGACAAGAAGGAAGGCATATCGAGCCGATCCTGTCGATCGACATAGATTATGTCGGTCGACAGGGTTGAGCGACACAAGCCTTTTCGACGAAGGATATGTCGGTCGATAGGTTCGTGTCGATTGAGGCATGTCGACAGAGTCAAGTCGACAAGGACTGTGTCGACCGACACAGATCCCTGTCGGTCGACACAGAGGCTTAAAGTGTTATAAGTTGTCATTCTATCCTAGTTGTTTACGATTAAGATGCATTATCCTAGATATATCGTACTAACTTATAAACCCCATTTGATTGTAGGAATCTGAAAGCAAGGAACGAGTAAGCTCATTCTAGCAGAAGCATCTAATTAAAAGCCAAGAACGAGGTGAGAAACTATTTCAATTATAAAAACAAAATGCGTGTTTCCTTTCCAAAATGTGTATAAATCGTTTTGCTTTTAAAATGAAACTGCTATGCTTGTTTTGTGTTATCTTATATGTCCTCTGTCGTTTCCCAACGACAAGAGAGAATAACTAATGAGTTTGGAACCAGATTCTCATAACTGCGCTAGAACTCAATTAGTACATATGGAGTAGCGACTCCATATGATGGGAATTGGAAGATATAAGGTGGAATTTGTTACACTTGAATGTGGAGTTGTGAATGAGATTGATTATGGAGATTTAATTGATGAATTATAAGCGATCGGGTCTCAAAAAGGATTTATGAGACTAGTGCACTCTAGATGACAGTAGGTTGAGTGTGTATTCATTCCTAACTGATCATCGTAACTTGGAAGTCGGCCAACTTCCAGTTACAACACTGAAACAGATATGATAACACTAAAAAATAACACACGTGTGAAATAAAATATTTTGGCTAACATGGTTCTTTTCAACAAAACCCCGTGTTTAGCTGTGTGAGTTGCATAGCATGTTTCCTATATAATGTATGTTTTTGGCATGTTTCTCACTGGGTACGAAAGTACTCAGCCCTCGAGTTATTTCTAAAACGTACAGGTTAAGCGACAAGGATGGGAGTGCAGGGGTGTAAGCTGGAGAAAATAATGTGGCTTTTTGGAAGATAACTAAATCATGTGACATGTATCCTCATATACATGTCACCATCACGCTACTCATACGCTGCTACACTCTCTGAAAATTCCTTCCCTCTTTTGAATGTTTAATTAAACCAATTTCTGTTTTGTTAACTGACTCGAAGGTTTTATTATTACTGTTCTACTTCTTCTGATTAATGTATGTGTCTTTTCTTAATTAAATATTCTGAAATGCTCATCAAAACCTGAAACATCAATGTAACGTGGCCTCATATTGGGGTGGTCAGATGGGGGCGTTACAGCACACTGGTGAAATACTAATCTTTATATCAATATATATATTTAAAGAGCATAGTCATGTAATTGTTACCGCCAAAATCTACTATATTTTTATAATAGTTTTTATCCAAAAAAGTCACATAAACATTATTTTTATTTTTATTTAATTTTAATTACTAATATTTTATATTATAATATATTGATATGCGACAAACAATAACAAAACTCAATAAAACTATATTTATCATTTTTTATTCAAAATATTATATTTTCATTAATTTATTTTATTTACTATATTTAAATAGAAAGAGTGTAATTTATTGTATGAACTAATAAGTTTTATAAAAAGAATTACATAATTTATTTATTTATTTTATTATAATATAAGATATTATTTGTTCAGTTTGCACAACGTGCGGGTGCAAATCTAGTTAGTGTAAAAATAGAGTAGACAACTCTTAGGCGAACAAAAAAAAAAAAAAAGAAAATCAGTACTTTAAGCAATTTTTAAGTAGTTAGTCGCCTAGGTGGGATACCACATACGTGGTCGACCAGGCTGGCTAGATGCCTAAAATTTTATTTATATATACCTAAATTAAAATTTATATAATTTTATTTATGTTTATTAATATTTATATATTTAAAATAATAAAAATATAAAATAAATTAACCGGGATGGCACCACATAAAAAATGCCTAGGACCAATTAATTATTTTTGTTTAGTCATTATTACTATATTTTATATTTTAAGTATATCCTTACTTAGTATTCTTTATACAATATTTTTAAATATTAAAATATTTTTCTGAATAAGTATAAAATAAATATAGTACTAAATTATTTGGTAACATATAAATTTAAAAATAATTATATTATCTTATATAAAAATTTAAATGTAAGTATAAATTTTTTTTTCGTGCAACGCACGGGTGTAAATCTAGTATGTTATAATATAAAAATATATTAAGTCAAAGAAAATTAAAAATAAAATAAAATTGATATGATATGATAATTTACGCATGCATTATGCACGAATTAAATATATAATGCCTTATTTTATGATGGAGTATTAACGTTATATAATTAACAAAGTAATATATCTTAATGTTTTTAGCTATTATATATATATATATATATATATATATATATATAATTTGTATTAATCAATATTAATATATTCTAATATAAATTATTGTTTATATTATACGTTAAACTACATATATAATTTCAATAAAAAAATATATATATATATATAAAGGGCAAAGTCTATGAGATTTGATTTAAATATTATCTTATAAAAATATTATATTTGTATAATTAAAAAATAATAAATAAAATTACTTAGTGAGATATAAAACATAATTTGTTATAATTTATTATTATTTATTGAATATCTATATGATAAAATAAGTATTAAATAAAATATAATATAATTTACTATTTTGGTGGAAACAAATTTTTTCATTACTCTCTCCAAAATATACATAGATAAATTTTTTCACAACGATAATTTCCAATTTTAAATTTATTAAATAATAGGCAATTTTGTTGATTTATATATATTATATGTTATAGTTTTATATAAGAATAAATTTGTTAAAACTGAAAAAACTCACCTCCACGAAATGGCAGGAAGTGGCGGAAATTAGTGAGTATGTTTAAATAATAATAATAATAATAATCAACTAAAGAATAAAAAATGGACGGAACAGTTTTAGCATGACTATTTTGCTTTAGTATATATATATATATATAGATAGATGGATTAAGGCCCAATCCAATAATTCCTTTTATTGTTTCCAATGGGCTCTTTTTCTTTGGTTTTCCCTCATGACTTTTGGTATTATTGCATAAATGCTATATCTTATTTTACAATATAAATTGAAATTATTTTATTTTATTGAAAATGTGATTAGTCAGTAAAATAAATAATGAGCTTGAAGCAAACTCGAAATTTTATTTTATTTTATTAATTTAATAATAAATTGAAAAAATAAATAATCAAAAGTCATTTGATTCCAGTAAAACTTCTCTAATATTCGGTCTACTCCTCCCAACCAACTCACTAAAACAAATCTTACTCAAACTGCCTCTCCCTCAAATCTTAATTTCTTAGTTAATAAAAATAAAAATAAAAATGAAAATCTTAAAGAAAATTAACTGAACTGAATCAAAAACTAAAACAACTAAAATTTATTTAGTTGAATTCAATTTTTGATTTTTCGATTTCTCACCCACATCAACCTCCAATTTTATCTTCTCTAAGATGGAGAATACATTTATACTATAAATAGCTTGTTAACTAAAAAAAAGTTAAACTGAAATTGAAATTTATACAAATATAGGGGAACATTTGAAGCTCAGCACAATACAGGGGTTCTACACGTATATTATCAAAACTTATGCTAAATAAGTTTATTTTATTTTTATTTTTTAAAATTCGTGGGGCGCAACCCTAGACATCACCACCTCTGCTTCCAGTTGATTCTCTGACTCTCTCCCTCTCTCTCTACACCGCCATAGCAGACCTTCTACCGCTAGCAGGCGGTGTCTATACGTCATCGTCGATTTGCATTGCCGTCGTTCATCCGTTTGAGGTAACCTAACCAAGTAAACTTTGTTCTTAACTCCAGGGTTTTTGAATGTATTAAGTTTTGAACGGGATTCTACTAATTTTGCATTTTTCTTGAATTTCTCCATTTTTTTGTTTGTGCGTCTGCCCTACATTTTCTGTTCTCTGAGTGAGGTGATCACGATTGTTTTGTCAATTTTTTTTTCCGAAACAGAAAATCAATCGAGGGTTTTTAGCAGATTTTTTTTCGTATTGTTTTTTGTGATTCGATTGAGAATTTGCGTAAAATGCTTTGAATATGCTGAATGCTTGTGATGGACTCTGGTGATCTTGATTGTTGGTTCGAGTGAGTGCATGTGTAAAATGAACTAAGCTTATGAATGAACAATGGAGTTTTATTGAAGTTTCTTTAGCTCTTCGGGATCTAGTCCAAAAAACTCAAAGAATAAATGTTCCGACCTTATTGTTTAGATTATGCAAATACTCGTCAACTTTGGGGGAAATGACGATGCAGAACCCCACTAAAGAATGTTATTTGATCTGCCCTCAGCTAAGGTTAAGTGATTTTCTATGGATGGTATCGTCACAGAATGGATATTTCCAATGGTGACATGAAAGAATCAGACATTATTATGGAACATCAATTTACTTAATACTGTTTCATCTTAACTTGAAATGTTATGTACAAAAAAGTTGTCGTAATTAGTTTCCATGTAGAAACCTCCCTTTTTCATGCAACTTTGGGCTGCCATTATGGCGAGATCACAACGGTATTAACGGACTTGGGCACGGGCCCACGGACACGTGCCTGATTCTCTGCACTTGACACGTGCCTAATTCTCTGCACTTGACACGTGCCCATTTGTTTCTCTGGGCACGTGCTCCCCGTCTGCTCAGCATTTATTTTTGTCCTTCCCATTTATCACTTGCTCTTTCCGTTCTTGGATATTTGCTTGGCAGAAGCAATATGATATCTTGCTATCTTAAGCTCGCCTGGTTTCTGATTGTTTTATACTCCACTGCAGGTAGCTGCTCTTTCTGCGTGAGCGTTGGAGCTTTGTGGTGTGTTTCTGTTTGAGGCGCAATGGGTTTTGATATTGAGTGCATAATTGATATTCATTCCTATCCAGGGGAATACTTTTGCCCTGTTTGTCGCACACTTGTTTATCCTAATGAAGCATTTCAAGCACAATGTACACATCTCTACTGTAAACCTTGTTTGGTCCACATTGCTAATGGTACCAAGACTTGCCCTTATGATGGATACCTGGTGACAGAATCTGATTCTAAGGTTATCTGTCATTATAATTGTAAATGATGTATATTTGTCATCCGTCACTTACTAATATTGTTGATATTGTTTGCAGCCACTTGTGGATTGCGATAAAGCTCTAACAGAAAAAGTTGGGAAAGTTAAAGTACACTGTCTCTACTTCCGAAGTGGTTGCACATGGGAGGGTACTCTTTCTGATTGCCCATCCCATTGTTCCGGGTGTTCCTTTGGAAATTCTCCTGTTGTATGCAATAGGTGCGGCATCCAGATTGTTCATCGCCAAGTTCATGATCATGCTCAGATTTGCCCTGTAAGTAATTAATTACATATATTCATATTGAAAAGAGATTATGATCATTGTTTGATTCTTTGTAATTGCTACAATGTCAGGGTGGTTATGATGGCCAACATGCTGCAGTTGGTGCAGCAGGCTTAACTAGATCTAGCACTGCTTCCACCCCAGTTACAGCACACGTGAACCAGAGTGGTGCTCAATCAGGAGCGCCAGTTCCTCAGCCCCCAAATCCTCAAAATGTTTCTGCAACTCAGTTGCCTGGACAACATTTGCAAAATGCAAATACACAAGCAAATGCCAATGCTCACACCCCAGTTGTTGCTTCTGTCGCCATGCCAGCTCCAGATCAGTGGTATCAGCAACAATATCAGCAGTATTATCAGCAATATGGTGGATATGATCCTTACCAGCAACAACAGTATTACCCTCCACAACAACAGCCATTTCAACTGTACCAGCAGAATGCACTACAAGTGCAGGGTCAACACCAATCTCATGCATACTCCCAGGCCCAAGGCTCCCAAGTCCACCCACCAGGCCCTCAATCACATCTGCAGCTTCAGCCACCACAGCAGACTAATCATGCTACTCAAACTGCTCAACAACCTCATCCGCAACAGCAGACACATGGGCAGGTTCAACCACCGTCGCAACCCCAGCTCCAAATGCAGCCCCAAGTCCAGGCTCAGGCACAACTTCCACCTCAGGGACAGGCTCAGGCCCCAGCCAACGGACCTGTACAAGCTTTACCTCCAAACTATCAGGTCAATCCACAACAACAAGCTCATCCTACAATGCGGCCTCAGACTCAGATTCCTCCGCAGGGTCTGCCACCGCCTCCTCACAGTCAGTCTTCTCAGCCACCTCAGTTTCCCCTGGCAGTAGGAATGCGACCTCCTGCACACCCACAACATCCACAGGTGCCTCAATATTATCAAGGTCAAGGGCAGATGCATCATCCTCAAGGTTCCCAAGCTCATTTACAACCTCCTATGCTTCCTCAAACCCAAGCCTATATTCAGTCATCAAGCCAGTCAAATGCTCCAAGTCAACCCCACACACAACTCTATCCGTCGCACTCTCAGCTTCCTGTTTTCCATTCCCAAACCTACCAGACTGCAGCTCCTAATGCCCTGCCGCAGGCTCCATATCCACCAGTTCCTCCTGCTAGTGGGCATCATTCTTATCAGCAGCCTCAGACAGCACAGAAAATGCAGCCAGGAGCTCCACAGCAGCATGCAGGTCCCCCAAATATGCCAAGTGGATCTATCCATTCTGTTCAGGTGTATGGTCAAGCCTCACAGCAAACTACTCCTGTACGACCACTCCATTCTCATGGTTCATTTTCCCAGCAACAACCGTCTGCTCCTTTGCCACTGCAAAATCAGGTACCTGGCATCCCCCCTGCTCCTCACCAACAGTTTCTACCTCATGGGCAACAACCAACCCATCCAACTCAGCATCATCCTGTCATTCAGCAAATTCAACAATCTGCACCTCCTAATTATGCACCGCCGCAGCAGTTTTCTGCTCCATATCAAGGTCAGTTTCATCAGCAAGGACATCTCCCCCAACAACCACTCCTGCAATCTCAGATGCAGATGTTTCCATCTGGCCCTCCTCAACCGCAACAGCCCCAAAACTATGTTGGAATACCTCTACAAAGCAACCCATTGTCCTCTGGTGGTTTTGACGCCTCTGGTCATTCTGGACCGGCCCAAGGAGATTCAACATCTAATCAACATCAAAATTATGCAAAGTCTATTGTACCTGAGCAGAATGTATCTGTTCAAGAAATTAGATCTCCCTCAAAGGTACTGGTTGAGAAGGGTTTTGCAAGTGATTCCCTGAAGGACGAAGTAGGGCCGGGGCCAAATGGAACACTTGTCAAAGACGCTGATAATTCTGCAAAGGATGGTTTGGTGAAGTCTGTTATCAAGCAGGAAACGGGTGATCTCATTGGTTCCAGGGGGTCAGCAAATGTGGAAAAGCCATTTGGAGCTGGAGGGGTAGAAAATGTATCCTGCAAAGATGAGCTTCGAACATTATCAGATTCTGTTCCTCTTAACCAGGCAGACTCTGAAAGCCTGATGAAACTATCAAAGACTGCTGGTCTATCATCTGGAAATTTTGGTGATGAAACTACCTTATTTGCCCACTCTAGATCCAGTGCGGAGGGGCAAACATTAGTCCCGCAATCACATTGTTCCCACCAAGAAAATACTAAGGCACTGCCTTCATCCACCGTAGAGTTGCAAGGTCCAGGGGCCTCACCTCATCCTGGGAAATCAGTTAACGTGACTGAAGGGAAAGGTGCTGTTAGTCTGAGTGGTCCTTCTGAGAGCCTTGAATCCCTAGCTGATGCTCGTGGTTTGGGAAAACATCCCCCACTTCCCTTTGAAAGTCAGTTTGGTTCCCAAAGTGTTGTTAGGCCGGGTGAAATTTCAATGTCCAGTGATCAGATCTCATGCTCTGTAGAGTTGCGCCCTCTTGCAAAATCTCATGCTGATGGACCAAGTCATTTGGGAAAGAATGGGGGTGCAGCTTGTGACCCCTCCATGCTTGGCACTAGGGATGTAAATTCGAAGGCCTTGTCCAAAGAGCATTTAAATCCCTTCGCGAGGGAGCCAACTCACACTTCTGATCAAGGTGAGTTCTTGAAATGATCTTTAAATCTTATTTTGTCTTTTTTCTCCTTTAAAATGTTCAGGCACTGAAATTTAACACTTCCATGAGATGACCCTTTAAACCCCCTTCAAATGCAGCGTCAAGGTCTCTGGATAAAACATTCCATGGGCACAGTTCTGTATCTAAGTTGGATACTGGTGCTGGTGCTGAAGCCCCGCCACAAATGTTGCCACATCATCCATCTGGTGGTCGTGGGGACATGATTGGGCCTGGCCCTGAATTCCGCCATCACATAAAACCATTTTCTTATCATAGTCCTGGTAGGGATTATCTTGGCTCGCCATCCCGTGGTGGGCCCTCTAGCTTTCCTCGTGGCACTTTAGGTTTTGAGGATCTTAATTACAGGGAAGCACATAGATTCCGAGAAGCGTCCAAGTCATTCAATCTTTCTTCCGATTTTGTTAGAAATCCTTTTCATGATGGCAGGTTTCCTCCCTCGCGAAGAGGTGACATTGATGACCCAGGGAATCCTAGATTTGGTGAGCATAGAGTTCCTGGCCTGCTACACAACCAGATTGGTGGTGATGATGTTTTTGGTCCAGATGGACCAGGCCATGTGATGAAGGGGAAATTTTCAGGCCCAGGATATGCGACTGGTCATTTCAATATGGGTGAGACCACTGGACATGGTGCCTTGTCTGGTCATGGTCGTACAGGAGAAGGTACTGGGAGTTTTCCTCGTCCTCCCTTTCCTGAATCTGTCAGAGGTGAGCTGCCAAGTTTCCTGCATCACCGGGAGCCACTGATGAGGAACAACTATCCATACCATGGAATTCCAAATACTGGACAATTTCCTGTAAGCCTTAAAATTGGCACTCAGTGTTACTCAACCTCAACTCTGTTTTCACTATATGATATTTGTTTTTTCGTTTTCAGGGTGGAGTTAATTCCTTCGATGACTCCAGGAAGAGGAAACCTGTAACCAATGGATGGTGCAGGATTTGTGAGTTTGACTGTGAAACAGTTGAGCGACTGGAAATGCATTCACAGACAAGGGAGCACCAGAATATGGCTATGGATATAGTCAGACGTATCAAACTGCAAAACAAAAAGAAGCAGAGGTAATTAATCATCTGACATTCTGTAGCATTATTAAATCCACTGCAGTATCATTGTTTTTCATATCATTGAACAGAACTGTTGGTAGTCATATGGTCCCTGAAGGAGGAAGCAGGACTAGAAAAGTGGGAACAGTTGGTCATGGAAACAAGCCTTGACTCTGGTAGAAATTTTTATTGGAATTCATGTCCGTAGCAGCAAGAGTTTGATTATCTTACTAATATCCAACTGCATCATTTCAGGGTTCTGCCTTGTATCTGGATAGTCTTGGGAATGAAGGTTTTTGCAGTTAGGTTTGTTAATTTATAACTTCGAATATCCTATTTTTCAAGCAATGTTAAATTTCTTATGTTTTGATTCCGCTAATTAAATTGTATTTCATTTTATTTCTTACAATGTTATCGGAATATTAAATTGTGCAATCATTTATCCTTTAACAGCACTTTCATTTTTTTCTTGGCTCAGCATGGCTTCCAGAGAAAACTTGGTCTGAAGTTGATATCTTTCCATATCTTCTCGCAAAGTGCACATGGTGTAACATATATGCTAGGGATTTATATCCGGTCCTTTTATTTTCGAGAAACTGAAATTAGCATGTATTAGAACAAGAACCTATGCCAGTTGATGGTGAACTAAGTTTCTGAGTGTTAAACATATATGCTACCTTGACTTGAATGATGCGAAATTGGTGGTTTAAATTTATATTTAAGGTGTAAGATTATTCTGTTCTACCCAGAGGATTTTTCCAGATTTAGAAGGTTTACTATTTTCTGGAACTGAGAATGATGTGTGAATCAACTTTAAGAACTAAAGATCCGTTCTATGCTTCTTGTGATGGAATAAAATGCTAATTTGTTCCTTATCAAATCAACGTATGATTTAAGTATAGCTGCATTTAGCTTCTTCATTACAACCCTAATCTCAAGTTACATAATCCCAATAAGACAATTTGGAGATCTGATCAAGATTTTTACTTGTCATGGGGTAATGCCTTCTATAGGATCTGGTCCAAACTTTTATAATATTTTAGATGCCCATTGCTTTTTACTCACTTTAATTTTCATATTCAGTTGATTTTAGGATTGAAAATAACTCATAATATGCTCAAATGTATGCATAATCAGTTTGTTTTATGCTATATTTATACATAGGCTCAAAATGTAAGTAGAGTGGAAACAGAATCACTGGTAAATGCCAAAAAACATAGATTCCAAAGAAGAAGAAAATTCCTTGTATTAAAATGGCTGTAGAAAGATATCCACTGGAAGTGGTGAAACATTCTTAGACTCCTTGATCGAAACAAATGGGCTTTCAAGTATTTGGTGAATGTTTTATCAGTCTCGTAGAAGCAATTTATTATTGCCAATTTTGTTACGTGGATAATTTTGTTCTGTTACGGTTTTTTTTCATTGCTATAATGTAGACATCTCTGTTTATACGTTTCACTAAAGAAAGCCCTTCGTAGAAGTTAGACCTTGACATGTGAAATTTCAACCAATACAATATTTAGTACTGAAACTATCTAGATTAATAGAGGAATAATAGGTTTTCCACCTGTACTCTTTGACTTTTTAGTTTACAACATATATTTTAAAATATAGTTTGCAATCTAAATTTCAAAGTTTCACTTTGTCACATATGCATTCCAAGTGATGTGAGATTTAATCATCATATCTAAAGGACAAAAGCACTTGATGCATATTTTAAGCATAAAGAAAGTTCATGTTGAAGTTTTCTTGTCTAAATGGCATATTGTTAAAACAGCTATAGAGTGGAAAGTAGAAGTGTTTTTTCAGACTATGAGTTTTCACTGTCACCCAGAGAAAAAAAAATTATGGTCTAGGAACTTAAAAATATTGTGAAGTGCCTTCATGAATGTGTTGGTTCTTGATTTCTCTTTTTTATATTTGTCAACTTTTATCTTCGTTATACAATTATGGCAATATGAATTTTACTTCAATCTCCAAATCATCACAAATTATATTTCTTACCACTTGGTTAGATAACAAAGACTGTATGGTCATTTCTTGGGAATGTCCATCTCAAATTGTAAGGGAAATTGCAAAGTCATTCTCCTCTTGTATGCCTTAGTTTTCCATTACCATTCCCTGATTTAACTGAGATAACTCGTCTACATATGCCAATGAATAATGCTGTATATTTTAATATCAGCATAAAGCTAGTTGGTATAAATTTGAATTAGTTACGTTTGATAAAACACTAACCTGCTGTGGTCATTTGTTGGCTATTGGGGGCAGATTAAACAATATCATTCAATTGTTAAGTATAAATATCTGACCATTTAACATTTCTGATGGTGGGCAGATTTTATATATATATTTTTCCCATTAACATACTTGTAGAAGTATTATCTGGCAAAAAAACAACACAAAATTTCGTGACATTTTCTGCCATTATGACGGGGAAACAGAATACACCTTATAGGACATTGGCTAGTGACACCTGTGTATCTATAGTTCAACTCCTTTCTGGTACACTATTTTGTCCTTTATTGAATGTGGGCCAAACATACATAGTATCTTAGTCAGCACTCTAATGGACTGGTGGCGTGTGCTGGTGTTACGAGTAGGCACATTTGCTGATAACTGATTTTAAGCTGGAATTTATGGTATGCTAAATCAGATACACCTCATCTCTTAGCATTCTATGGGCAAGCCATTAAGCACTTTAAACTAGTCTCCTGCTAAATATTTTTTTATGACATACCATTGAATTATTTTTTGCTCGTCTTCATATACAAAAATGCCTGATGAACTGGAAACATACAGATAGTGTCCTATTCTTGCACATTGTGGTAAAACATATTGTCATGAGGGGAAGAACAATAACTAAACTAGGGTATATTGGATCGCCTGCTGTGTTTGAAATATGTCATAATAATAAAGTTGATGGCTAATGTAATGGTGCCATATAACAGAATTGCTCGGGATGGTACACTTTTATTTTTGATTGGAAGATTATGGCAATCTGATTCTTTGTCTTCTAGAGCATTCCTCTATTACATTAATATATTTGTATTCTTATAGTAGATTATATCAATTTGGTCTTATCTCCAGAGGGTTTTCTTAAAAAATGAAATGCTTTAGATACAAGATGAACCTTTTCTATTTACCATATTAGAGCTTAAGATAGCTAGAATATTTATAAGCCTTTGGGATTCATTTTTTTTTTTTTTGTTCAATCATGCTCTTTAAAAGTCTAGATGGCTAAGTCTGACCACTCATTTTAGGCTACATATTTATGTTTCCAGCAACATAGTAAATTTATCTTGAGGACTTCTCTAAGAGACATGGACTACTGGTAGTTCACTTATCTTCCTATACATATTAACTTTTTCGTCTATATAGTAGACTTAAAACATGGACCTAAACAAGGATAGAGCTTCAAAAGTTGCTGCATTTTATTGTTACACACAGCTGGATTTTTTTTGGAACATCTTGAGTCCTGTTGTTTAGATATCATTTAGGTTGACAAAGCAAATTTAACTATGCCTGTTAAGCAGTCGTGTTATTTATTATACTTCACTTCTATATGCCTGGGTGAAGGGATTAGTGGGAGGAACCATCTGTAATACAATCATGGATTTATTAGTGACTATCAGTAATCCAACAGAAGAGAGAGCTGCATTTTCCAAGTTGTTAGAATTAATAGGTCTCCTATTAGCATGGTGTCAATCATCAGTTGACTTTTGTGAATTAAAATAACGATAACTACTAACTTCACAATTTGATGGCTGCGACTAACTTGAAACAGATTGTTCACCTCTGGCGTATTTTCTAAGAATTTAGGGGATGGATTTCTCTAACTTCCTAGTAATTTGATAAAAATAGGCCGGGGATAGAGTTGGATGAGGAATTACTGTTGGTTATTTTCAAAATTCAGAAACAAGCTTTTATTCATTCTTAAACCTTTCCTTTTATGGTTTAAGACCTAATTCCTAATCTTCGTGTTGTTAAATTCTTTGGAGTAAGCATTTGAGCTTGATTATTTTTTCTGGTTGGAATTTCTCTATAATAGATCATTTCAGTTCCACCTGTCTTTTCTTGGGGGAAGCAGAAGAGAAAAAGGCTGAAAGTTTAGCAGGAAGGTTGCTCGCTTTTCAAATAGGGGTAAGGATGTGGTTGGTGTACAGAGTTTGCTTGACTGCATAATTTTTATAATTTTGTGTTTACCATATGAAACTTATTCTTTAGGTGTTTATCATAGTGGCTTTAAAAAAAATATTTGTTTGAGTAATTTTTTTGACGGGTCTGGAAGTTGAGTTTGATAATAGGTCTTTGCTTGTTTGTTTCCTATAAAATCCAAGGCCATTGAGATGACAAGCTACCAAGTTGGATGAACATATAGATTTAAGATGGTTGTTTCTCTATGGGTAAATGTGAATGATCAAATATTATATGGGTTTTACCATATAAAGATATAATGAGCAGTTTTTGTTGATTCGGTCCAGAAGATTGAATTTGCAGATGGTATTATGATCTCGTACACAATTCTATTATGTATGTTTTTGGACACTTTTGGAATTGAGAAATAGCTATGTGATTAATATTTCAGTTGCCGAGTCAAGTTATCATGCGTGTAGAAACTTATTCTTAGAGAACTGAATGCACGTGTTGGGGGATCTATGTGAAATCATTTGCATGCTAGCCAACATATTCTTTTAGGAAATCTGCCAAGGGAATCTTCTTTATTTTGTTCAATGGACCCTTTGAGGCCCAACTGCTAGTAGGACTTAGAATCGTTGGATGATTCTGATAGTTCACATAATCTTCTTTGTATTTGATTTAGGTGTTGTATTAAATGCTGCAACTCTTTACTTATGAATTTTCATGAAATGTGCTCGTAACATGGTGTGTGGTCCGATCTTTTTGATGTATAAGGAACATATAATTTTCTGATGATTCATGATTCCTTGAGCTAAATTTTTAAAATCTTTTGATAGAGAAGATGTGATCGAACTCAACTTTATTGCTAATGAAACTAAAATTAGATTCCTCTTCTGAGGTTAAACGGCTGTGCTACCCAAACAAACTAATATTTCTTAATGCCTGAACTTTTCTTACTACTCCACTATAAAAAAAACCAAAATGCTGAATCCTAAATAGTTCACAAAAAGATACTGCTCAAGATTTAACCTTATCTAAATATCTACAAAATAGGAAAACTCAAAAGTCAAATCTGAAAATTTAAATCTATCGGATACTCAAATCTTCTAATAATTGAAATAATAACTATTCTAAATAAGGAAATTGAATAATTAATGAAAAGCTCACTCAGGAATGTGCTATCAATTGCTCCCATTGCTGAAACAACCTTGTCCTCAGGGCTGAAACATTAAAGCGAAATGTAGTTGTTGTGTTTGCAGTCGGGTGGCACCCATGGAGGCTTGATTATCTCCAGATATGGTGGACAATGGAGTTGCAAATCATATGTAGGTGTTACAAAATGTAACACCATCTTAAACAATGCATCATAGGGTAGGGGCAAAGTTTGTTTCTTCATAACACATAAGAATTGCTCTACTGGAGGTTGTTAAGATTAGACAATAGATACCATCGTTGATTTTGACTCCTCTCTCTTCTCAGATCCTGACTTCCCCACCTTCTCAAATTCTGATTGCTTTTACCTTCAATTCTGGTTGACTCTGCTTGATTTTCTTTGTCTTAAGAGTTACCTCACATTCATCAAGGTCAATTGCCTCATCATGCATTAATGGTTGTCCAGTAGGGGTGATTTATTGCCATGCCCATGCGTCTGAACCATCGAAACTCGCTAGTTCCATCCATTCCAGTGGCGTATTGATGGGGTTCTAATCCACTGTCACCGTAGAATTATTGCCAGCCTCCTCATTGTGTGGCGGTGGCGCATCGCTTTCAGCCACACAGTTTAAGAGTTCTTTTAACAATCCAAGGATCGAGCTCTGGTCCCTTGTTGTCATTTCTATTGCATCTTGGCATCCTGCTGTGCCTTTATGGCTTGAAACGCCACATATAATTTTTTGACCACCTTCTTGAATCTCTGATCTGTACCCCCTTGTTTCGAATTCAACTTTATTGCTAACAAAATTCCTTTGATGAGGCCAATTGGGCGCCACCCAAACAAACTAATATTTCTGACGCTTGAACTCTTCCTACTCAAAAAATAATTCCCGAAAAATATTGCTCAAGATAAATATCTAAAAAAAATAGGAAAACTTAAATATATTTGAAACCCAAAACTTCTAATAGCAATTTGAATAACAAAATCGAATAATTAATGAAAAGCGCACGCAGGAACATGCTATCAACTTCATTCAGCGCCATGGACAAAATTAACTTATGGAACATAGCCGGTTTTTCATAGTAGTCGATAGACCCCTTTGAGACCTACCTACATAGTTAATGAGGTCTTTGTAAAAGACATTTTTTGTTGGAAATAAGATTTCAGAAGCTTGTATATGAATAATCAAAATCTGTTGATGAAATAAATGGGTTTGTGCGTTAGGCTCGCTTGCATTTACAGTTGCACAGTTGATATTTGTTGCTAATGTGCTTGGCCGTGTAGCTTCTTCTTCCATATTCTTGGCGCTCCAGACAGCTACCAATTTGTTTATTTCTGGGAAAGCTAACAAAGATGCAGCTCTGCCTCTTCACTTGGCTGTTTTCCCTTTATTTATTTAGTTTTTTTTTCTTTTTCTTATATATAATTTTTCTTGGTTCATGTACTGAATCCTATTTGTTGGATCAAATAAATTCATTACGGTTGAAATTCACCATCTATGTTTATTTTATGTTGACCATCTCTTTTTATTTAACTGAGAACCAATTTATGTCTTTGTTCGTTGTTTTACTTTATTTAATTCTTTAAATAGAATTGTTATACAGTAAATTCGTAAATATTTAAGAAACCGTTGTCTACTATTATTGATTCGCCATTGATTTCGACTTTAGTATTTAAAGTTAAATAAGGTTGAGGCACAAATTCGGTCCTAAAATGTACAACACTTTTTTTTCTTTTTTCTTTTTTAATTTATCATTTATACTAAATTCTTTTACTAATATATATCAGAATGTGTCGGATATATTTTATGGGAAATGTAGTAAATGTGAAGTTGAGTTGTCACGAGCTGTTCAATAGATTACGTTTCTATTCATTATCAACAATTACCATTTCTGAATTGTTATATTAATTGAATACTAAGTATTCATTTGTTTGGAGGGAACCCAAAAACTTATTTTTTTGAAAATGCCCAAAAAAGGAATTTTAATAAAGGAGAGTGTGAGTAGAATTTAAAAATTTATCACTATGAAATTAATTAATTAAAGTCATAGTAGCCGTTTGTTTCGACCCGTTAAAACTCTGGAAATCCAGCTCACAACCCACTTCGCCCGCCACCAATTTCGATGCCCCTCCTCTAAATTTCAAATTTCAAATTTCAAATTCCCCAACGTCTTACTCTCCCTCTCTCTCTCTCTCTTTTGTATATATAAACCACTCATCCCCTGACCCATGATATTTCAATTTACTCCTCGCTTAGTTCACGCTCCTCTCCCTCTCTCACCTGCTTCATTAAAAGTCAGATAACAACAAGAAAAAATGCGTGAAATCCTCCACATTCAGGGCGGCCAATGTGGCAACCAGATCGGAGCCAAGTTTTGGGAGGTCGTGTGCGCGGAGCACGGCATCGACGCCTCCGGCCGCTACCAAGGTGACTCAGATCTGCAGCTCGAGAGGGTTAATGTCTACTACAACGAGGCCAGTTGCGGTAGATACGTGCCTCGAGCTGTGCTCATGGACCTCGAGCCCGGGGTCATGGACAGCATTCGCTCCGGTCCCTACGGCCAGATCTTCCGGCCCGATAATTTTGTCTTTGGGCAGTCTGGCGCTGGTAACAACTGGGCCAAAGGCCATTACACAGAGGGCGCGGAATTGATCGATTCCGTTCTCGATGTTGTACGGAAAGAAGCCGAGAACTGCGATTGTTTGCAAGGTACCTAACCTCAGTTTTCCTTCTATTGATGAAAGTTCGTTCAACTAATTTTTGTGTTTCCTTTTGAGATTTTTTAAAAAATTTGAACGAAAACCTTATATATTGGATTTAGGGCATTTTTTAAAACCCTACCTTTCTGAATTTCGAGAACACTACCTTTCATTAATCTAAACGAAACACAACGATGTATGTTTGTATGCCTCTTTCACTCGATACGAATGGATTTGTTCATGCTTTCGAATATCTATCTTTTGTATGGTCGATACCTATTGATTATTGCAGAGGCTGTGACAATCCATTCGATCTTAAGCTGATCCCCTTTTCACATACACCATGCAGGATTCCAAGTGTGTCATTCGTTGGGAGGAGGAACGGGTTCGGGCATGGGGACCCTCTTGATTTCCAAAATAAGAGAGGAGTATCCCGACAGGATGATGCTCACTTTCTCAGTTTTCCCGTCTCCGAAAGTCTCCGACACAGTGGTGGAGCCGTACAATGCGACCCTGTCTGTTCATCAGCTCGTTGAGAATGCCGATGAGTGCATGGTACTTGACAATGAGGCTCTCTACGACATTTGCTTTAGGACACTCAAGCTCACTACACCTAGCTGTGAGTTTTGTGATTTTGTATAAATTCATTTTATATGCTGCAAATTCATCTCCTGTTGAATGGTAGCTAAGCGATGAAATATTTCCTTGTGTTGTCTGCGCTGAAATTATGGAGTTTTTCACTTTTCTTGGCAATGATGAATGTATCAATATTTTTGTGCTTGCAGTTGGTGATCTGAACCATCTGATCTCTGCAACCATGTCTGGAGTCACATGCTGTCTCAGGTTTCCTGGACAGCTCAACTCTGATCTTCGTAAACTTGCTGTAAATCTCATCCCATTCCCGCGTCTGCATTTCTTCATGCTGGGATTTGCGCCACTCACCTCGCGTGGATCCCAGCAATACCGGTCACTATCCGTTCCTGAGCTCACTCAGCAGATGTGGGACTCGAAGAACATGATGTGCGCGGCTGATCCTCGCCATGGTCGATACCTGACTGCCTCAGCTATATTCCGGGGGAAGATGAGCACGAAAGAGGTGGACGAGCAGATGCTGAACGTGCAGAACAAGAACTCGTCCTACTTTGTGGAGTGGATCCCCAACAATGTGAAATCAACGGTGTGTGACATCCCCCCCACTGGGCTGAAGATGGCTTCGACATTCATCGGGAACTCGACATCCATCCAGGAGATGTTCAGGAGGGTGAGCGAGCAGTTCACGGCTATGTTCAGGAGGAAGGCTTTCTTGCACTGGTATACAGGGGAAGGGATGGATGAGATGGAGTTCACTGAGGCTGAGAGCAACATGAATGATTTGGTTGCTGAATATCAGCAGTACCAAGATGCTACTGCTGATGAAGAGGGTGAGTATGAGGATGAAGAAGAAGAGATTGATGGCTCTCTCTAGTTATATAAATTAGTTGCTTTTTGCCTGTGGATGGTAATCTCAACTTCCAGTTGCAAAGGCTGAAATGTGGAGGGGAAAACAGAGGTAAAATAGTTTCAAATGCAACTAGTTTTAGATTTGTTCCGCTACTTTATTGAAAACTTTATTTCTTAAGCATATACTATCTCTTCTTTGAGTTGCAATCAATTTTCTCTTGCTTTCTGTTACTGAAAAAGATGATGAATTTCTTTTCGATTAATACATCTGTTTATATGCGCAATCATATTATATCTAAAAGAGAAACAATATTTAACTTGAAATACAATGGGCTATTGTTATTTTATATTTATTAAAGTGCTAAATGGTACAGAAAAATCGCACATCCACAATTATAATTCAATTTTAAAGACGATTCAAATCGCAACACGAATCTAATATAAAAAAGGTTGGTTGGAACTCATTTAATTTTCGGGTCGAACCTGCCTAATTCGTTTAATTTTTGTCTCGGGTTGGGGTTAATCTCGGGTTGACCCGCGAACCCATTTGACCACCAACTATTAAATTTTATTTTATTTTTTAAAAAAAGATTCAAATATGAGCATAAATTAACACAGTTTGTATTTGTATTCGGGATTTCGTGATACACAAGTTATTTTCGTGTAAAATAGATAATGGTAATTAAGTTTAATTTACAAAATAATTAAACAGGTAATTTCAAATAAGTTTCAGTCGTTACGAAAATAAACAAATCAAGTTCCAGTTGATACTTCTGATCCGCATAAATATACGAATCGAGTTCGGATTGACGAGTCGCTTGTTATTATCAGATCGCTCCTGACTAGGGGTGAACATGAGTCAAGTCGGCTTGCAATTTACTTGGGATCGACTCGAAAAAACTCGAAATCGACTCGATAGTAATTGAGCCGAGCTCGAGCTCGAGCTATTCGAGTAGTTGTCGAGCTCGAGCTCGAGCTTTGTGATACTCGATTCGACGGGCTGGTGAGCCTATCGAGCTAGGCTCACGAGCCTTATCGAGCTTAATAAAATTTTAAATCTTATTCCTAAATTTATTACTCCCTCTATCCTATTAAAGTAGTCTAATTTCCCATTTTTGTTTGTCCCATAAAATAGTCGCATTTTCCTAAAATGACAAACTTTTTTACACTCACCAATAAAATATTAATTCCACTACACTCACAACTCTTAATCTCCGTGCCCAAAATAAATGGGACGGATGGAGTATTTAATAATAAATAATATAATTTTTTTATTAAAAATTAAAATAAATTAAAACAATCGAGCTCGATCAAGCCAAGTTGAGCTGGACGAGTTTGACCTCGAGTCGAGCTCGGTTGAGCCAAGCTCGAGCTTAGAAGTTTCGAGTCGAGCTCGAGCTCGAATCTAGCCATACTTAACTCGACTCAGCTTGTGATCACCCCTAAACCCGGCCCATTTACCACCCCTAAGGTGCATTCCAGTAATCATCAAATAAACCCATTTTGTTGAATGATTTTATATATAATACCATAAATTTAGATGATCATTATATTTAAAATTAAATTTGGTTATGTTCAATTTTGGATTTATAACATATACTTTCATTATAAACGTGTAAGTTGCAATAGTTTTAAATTAAATTACCTAAAAAACCAGTTTTTAAATAAAAAATTAAAAACCAGTTTGAAAACCCTAAAAAGTTGTCGTAAGCAGAAAACCGGACCGGGATTTCGGCCATCACGGGCGCGGTTGGGGGCTGCGGGCCGAAACTAATTGGCATCTCTTATCACACCATTTTCACTTTCGCTTCCCTCCCCACTTCACAAATTTCTCTCTCTTTTTCTCTCTCGCGTCAAAAGAAGCGAAAAAGATGCGTGAAATCCTCCACATCCAGGGCGGACAATGCGGTAACCAGATCGGATCCAAGTTCTGGGAGGTGGTGTGCGCGGAGCACGGCATCGACGCCACTGGCCGCTACCACGGCGACTCAGATCTGCAGCTCGAGAGGGTCAATGTCTACTACAATGAAGCGGGTCAAGGGAGGTTCGTACCGCGGGCCGTGCTCATGGACCTCGAGCCAGGCACCATGGACAGCCTTCGCTCCAGCGCCTACGGCCAGATCTTCAGGCCCGACAATTTTGTCTTCGGCCAGTCCGGCGCTGGGAATAATTGGGCCAAAGGGCATTACACGGAGGGTGCGGAGTTGATTGATTCAGTTCTCGATGTCGTCCGGAAGGAGGCTGAGAATTGCGATTGTCTGCAAGGTATCTAACCTAATTCCGATGTTTTTTTTTTTTTTTTTGGTTATTCAACTTTCGTTTTTCCTTGCAGTCCTCGTGTTTGACTAATTGTCTATGTGCGGGCGTCTTGCGTTTTGCTTTTGCTATTTAGAATTCCATTTTCTGTTCCTATAATCGTCTGGATCCGAATGTTTTATGCCTAAACGTGTTGATGTTTGTGCTATACATGTTTGCTGTTTGATTTGTAATGTTGTGGGTGCGATTAATTGTTTAGCTAATGATTGTTGCGGGGTCATTTCGACAACTCAAGACTTTGTTAATTGTTAAAGCATATGCAATCGATCTTGTGCTGATATCAATGTATGTAATATAATGTGCAGGATTCCAAGTGTGTCATTCTCTGGGAGGAGGAACGGGGTCGGGCATGGGTACCCTCTTGATTTCTAAAATAAGAGAAGAGTATCCGGACAGGATGATGCTCACCTTCTCAGTTTTCCCATCTCCCAAAGTCTCAGATACTGTCGTGGAGCCTTACAATGCCACGTTGTCTGTTCATCAGCTCGTGGAGAATGCGGATGAGTGCATGGTTCTTGACAATGAGGCTCTCTACGACATCTGTTTCAGGACGCTGAAGCTTACAACACCTAGCTGTAAGTTCCCTTAATCCGTGTGGATTATGTCTCAGCACAAATTAAAGCCCTGTCTGAAATTGTTGGTTTGCTTCCAGTTGAATTTTAAATTGTGATGAAGTCCTTATTTTCACCTGCATACATCAAAAGATCTACTTATATTTGAAATTTGGTGTACTTTGTTATTGAAAAGTTGCAGTCTTCGTATGGAACTTATATTTTTGCATTAACAATGTTGTGTTCGTTAAATGTTTTGTGCTTGCAGTTGGTGATCTGAACCATCTGATCTCTGCTACCATGTCTGGAGTCACATGCTGTCTCAGGTTTCCTGGTCAGCTGAATTCTGATCTTCGAAAACTTGCTGTGAATCTCATTCCATTCCCACGTCTGCACTTCTTCATGTTGGGATTTGCTCCACTTACCTCAAGTGGATCCCAGCAATACCGGGTATTGTCAGTCCCTGAGCTCACTCAGCAGATGTGGGATTCAAAGAACATGATGTGTGCGGCTGATCCTCGCCATGGTCGTTACTTGACTGCATCAGCTATATTCCGGGGGAAGATGAGCACAAAAGAGGTAGACGAGCAGATGCTGAACGTGCAGAACAAGAACTCGTCCTACTTCGTGGAGTGGATCCCCAATAATGTGAAATCAACTGTCTGTGACATCCCCCCAACTGGGCTGAAGATGGCGTCAACATTCATCGGGAACTCGACATCCATCCAGGAAATGTTCCGGAGGGTGAGCGAGCAGTTCACAGCTATGTTCAGGAGGAAGGCTTTCTTGCATTGGTACACAGGGGAAGGGATGGATGAGATGGAGTTCACAGAGGCTGAGAGCAACATGAACGATCTGGTGGCTGAATATCAGCAATACCAAGACGCAACTGCTGATGAGGAGGGCGAGTACGATGATGAAGAAGGTGAAGAAGATTACCAGGAGTAGTAAGAGAAGGGAAAGTTACTCTTGTTTTTTTGGTTGCAATCTATCTACAAACTCAAATGCAGCTTTTGAATTCTGTCATCAACAATTAAATTTGTGTGAAGCATTTTAAGATTTTTGCACTTCTTTCCTCAATGTGTATTTAAGTAAACTTGGATTGTGTTTTTGATACAAGAGGCCATAACGAGGATCTGCTACGCATCCATGGCTGATTGTTTAAATTGCCCAACTCATAGTTGGCAATGAAGTGTTTTCTTTTTTTTTTCACCTTCGACTAAAGAGGGCCAAGTTTCTGAATCATTTTCGTGGGATTTTACAGAGGCGGAGGCTGTTGTAACTTGTGGATGTGAGATGAAGGTGTAATACTAATACATCGCCAATTATTTGTTAATAATTTAATACCCATCACCGTTTTAGGACAGCGACACGACTGAATTCCTCAAATAGACAAACAAGTAGAGCAACAGCAACGAAAGTTACTATTCTCATCTCTTCATACAATTGATCCACAAATGTCTCATTCATCCAATCACTCCCAAACTCTTATTTCTCATCCATAGCATAGCCATGGACTCATCTCGAGGATCGGGGGGACGGCTGGTGCTCATTCCGTAGGGCCACATAACTCCGATGCTGCAGCTGGGAGCCATTCTTGATCGAGGAGAAGGGCTTCTCCATCACACCAAATTCAACTCTCCCGATCCCTCAAACTATCCCAGCTTCAGCTTCTTGCCCTTATCAGACAACCTAGACAGCTACAACGTCACCTGTTACTACAACTTATTGAATGTTTTGTTAGCGATGAACACCAACTGTGAAGCCTCGTTTGAGGAGCACATGCTGCAGAATGGAGAGGTGGCGTTACGATAATATCATGTGCTTCGGCTGAACCTTCCGACGATCGTGCTTAGAACAAGCTCGGCCGCCTTCATGCCGTAACTCAGCTTGCTAAGGATAAGTGCTTTCCTTTGCCAGGTTTATAATGAATTGATTTGATGAGTATCTTTCTGCATCTAAAGAACTTCTCTCCAACTGCACGATCCCGTTCCAAATCTTGAGGTTCAAGGATCTTCCTTATAGTGCAACAGAAACAATCCCACAAGCCCAGGAAGAGTTTGCACAAAGCCACGTCGGCAGCAGTGATTTGGAACGCATGGCCTTTGCAGCAGCTGCAACGCCATTGGCCGGTCCCTTTCTTCACACAGAATGACGCCACCTCTGCCAACTAGTTTGCTGGAGGAGGACACGCTCTGCCTGTCATGGCTTGACAAAAAAACTCGAAACTCGGTGATTTACGTCAGCATGGCGATCATAGACGAAAAGGAGTTGGTCGAGATGGCATGGGGCCTTGCCAAAAGCCGCCACCCGTTTTTGTGGGTGGTGCGGCCCTCTCTACTCAACGGCAAGATTTCAAGAACGTGGTTGGGGAAAGAGGGTTGATGGTGACAGAAGAAGGTTCTTGAACACTCTGCTGTGGGGGGCTTTCTTAGTCATTGTGGTTGGAACTCGACTTTGGAAAGTTTGTGTGAATGATTTGTAGGCCGTGCTTCTTTGATCAGAAAGTGAATGCAAGGTACGTGACTCATGTTTGGAGAGTTGGAGAAGAGCGTTGAGCAGACTGTGTGCACACTCATGGATAGTGATTGCGGGCGGGAGATGAAACTTGAGATTGAGAGTTCGATGAAACGAGGTGGATCGTCGCTTCATCAGTTGGTGAAGTTTATCGCCTCATTGTAAGAATGTTTCAAGGCATTTTATGTTTGATCTTGCTGCATAAATAAATGTACAAGGTTTCAGCTTATGCTGTAAATCTTTGAATTTGCATTGATTTCACTTAAATTTCAAGATTTCATCACAATCCAAACAGCCAGCTATGCCCAAGGATATAATGTGAGTCTACAAGTTGAAGGTCATGCTTCATCTCCATAGCTCTTTCGTTGCCACGTTCATCCACCATCACTAACTCTATCACACACACACTCTCTAGAGTCGAGTTCTATCTACAATGTCAAAATCTCTATAGGATCTCAGTCTACAATAAATAATATGAGTTATCTTTTATTATTTAGTCATTTGGATCGTTCTTAAAATATCAAAAATAAATAGTAGATTGAATAAATTAGGCAAACATGCACATGTTCCTAATATTTGATTGTAAAGGATGAGTTTATGTAATACCTGAACTCCAGCTTCTAATTTTTTGAATCTGAATGGTTGTGTTGATGAAATCAGGATGTGGGGTCGAATCAATGCTAATATGTTCCAGCAGATGTGATATGTATCCCTTACTCCTCGGAGATCTGATGAGGATACGCTACCGAGTTTCACCAAAGCTTCAAGAAAATCTATCAGTTTTCTTGATTGGTGTAGCCACCGCCTTTCTCTCTCTATTATGTTACCTACTGAATAATGTGTTGTGTGATACTGTGTTTTCTGGTCTGTAGATAGAAGGACTATATATATTGTTACGGTTCGCAAACACTAACACTAATGAGCTCAAGCAGTTTGTGGGTCACACTAGGGATCAAATGCATATAATAATTAATTAAATAAATATTAATTTGCTTTCACCAAAGAAATCAATGTTGACTGACTCACCCTTTTATTATCACGTTATATAGAACGAGTTGCATTAGACTTGAAAAATCCACATATTTAAAGTTCCGGGCATTTATTAATTAATTTAGCTTATGACAATTAGCCATAATTAATTAATTTCTTATTTCCTTAGTAGTACACTAACTCCTTTTCACTTATGCCTCATTTAATAATTCAATGTGCATGGTTTAACATAATGAACCTTGTGAGCTCATCATGGAATGTCCTCATCCTAAAATGGATATGATTATCTTCATATCCAACCTAAGCAGACCACACACAAACCGTCACACTCAAGATGCAGATATTAGAGTACATAAAAGATTCGTCACCACAACAAATCAAAATGTGGTCAACTTGTGTATGCTAAAGGTGTACACGATCCGATTTGGCCAATTTGAGGGGTGAAGTATCAGCTAAACCAATAATTACGGTTTGAAAATTTTTCAAACCAAACCATTTTAAAACCGTTTGCTTTGGCCGGTTTGACAGTTTGCAATGTCAATTCAACCATTATAGTCCAAATATCGAACATTTCTTAAGTCTGAAAGATTTTATTTTGTGTAAACAAATAATTTATTTAACTAAAAAATATTTTTAGGATTAAAACAACATGATCAATTGATAATGTCAATAAGTTGTATTATTAAATATTATATATTAATATTTAGATAGCAGACACAATTTGAAATAGAAAAATAACTTGTTCATTATTGACATTAATAAATAATTATAAACAAAGCAAACATTTGAATTAGTATATAAATATTGTGAGAAACAGACTGTATTACATTATAATTTAAAATAATATATAATTTAAATGATTTTACAAAAATAGCCTAGTCCGGCCCAAACGGTTGGTTTCCTACCACAAACTATTGGCTAAACCAAATTATACATTTTGAAAAGACAGTTCTGTCCGACCGAAATTTTTAGTTTCCAAACCGGCCAAATTAATTTGGTTCGACCGATTTGGTCAAACCGTGTTCACCCCTAGTATATGCCCTTTAGCTTTATATTAGGTTTAAAATGATAGCAAGTATATTGAAATCTGGCTCATTCATATATCTATGAGAATAACGTATTTCACTGTTGATCACATCAATACATAAAGATGTACCGATACATTAAGTAGCTAGAAAAAGCTCACTTATATACTAATGTGTCGCAACCTAAACCAACAGCCTATCCAGGAGCTGTCTCAACCATGATACTATTTGTATCTTGCTAGGTCAAACGATCTATATGATCCTCTATGATCTTCTACACACCATATGATCATCCCTATAGACGAGATAATATAATATTATTGTTCGTATCGTATATTTGTTACATCAAATAGCGACTATGTTAATGAAACACATTATGAAGATCAGTGTATCAAACAATTTATTATTACGAATACACTTAATCATCAATACTTATAGCATAAAATTCCAACAATCTCCTGATGAGGCACCCACATCACAATCTGATAGAGTCGCTCTTCAGGCAAGCATTAAGTCCACTTGTAACACAAAAGGCATAGATCACACACACACACTCACGTTATAAGGGGAAGATAATCATATAATGGAGAGTGCAGCGTGATAAGATTGCATATAAGCAGCAGTTGAAGGTTGAAAGAAGATGCTGGGAAGCCTTGAAAGATGATCCACAGCATGCATTCATGAGGGCAATCATAGATGAAATAAGAAACTTAGCCTTCCACTTCTACTCCAGGAACATTATTTTCTTGGGTTTTGGTGGTTGTTTGTTTGCCAAAGAAGAACAAAAACTGTAAATAAATTGCTTTATCGTGAGAGTGATTTAAGAAATAATACCTCAACAAAATCTTGGAATAAAAAAAAAAAAAAGAGACAGAGAGAGCCTAGTCTCTGCGTTGGAGAGCTAAATAATGCACACTGAAGAGAAGAGACACAAATACAACAAAGTGTTCGACTTGCCATCAAAACTGAAAGGGCTCATCCAACTTCAGGATACCGCAGTCAAAAGTGTCCCAAACTGTATACGAGAATCCACGCAAGCTGAACAGCAGGGTCACAACAATTAGCAATACACCAATGATGGAATCAACACCAGGGAAATTGTGGAAATTACCAGAAAGAGGGAAATTGAAGCAAAAAGGCCCTCCTGAAGAAGGGCTCCGTGACCTCCAACCTCTTCTTCATCAACTTTTAGTACAATACCGTAATATGCATAGATAATTCCAGTTGATAACATGACAAATCTGAATGTCAAAACCAATGTCATGAATCATCGAAGATATGCACCAACGTGAACTGATATCAAACTTAGGCAAGCTTGCAAAATGCATTGAGCCGCTATAGCATAAGAGTCCAGACTTTTTTACAAGCTAAAAGCATTTTATGATTTACTCAGGTGGAAACAGCTTATTTTCTTTGCTAAGAGAGGTCGAATGACCCTATATAGTAGGTATATATATCCATGTTGTAGTTTTTTTGTGACAATGAAATTATAATCAAACACACCAAAAAAAAATTTTGCTAATATAGGATATTTTAATGTCTCTTTCTAATTGTTGCATAAAGAAATCAGAAAAAAGGAAAAAAAAAGTACTTTTAATAATCGTTCTTTGAACAACTGCTAGTTTGACAGATGATTACAGTACTTCTAACAAAATTGAAGGAATGATAGTGAAGCAAGCACCGGAAAAAACCGCTATCTAATTAAGTGACTAAGCCTGTCCTGAGAAATATCCTATATATCAGGCCCAAAAAACTCTTCAGAAAATATGGAACAAGTAAGATCCGTAGGAAACAATGCAAAAATGAGTTAAATTTTTAGGCACGTAATAATAAACTAAAGCAAATGACTACTTATATCTCTCATAAACTATATTGCACATGATTTGCAACAATAAAATAGTGCTGTCAACAGATTTGCGAAGAAACTCTAAAGAAGCTTTCATGAACTATGGCAACTACAACCAACTGACAAGAACCGCCAACCTCAAACAGAAACGAGATCCCAGAAAGCATAACTTACAGGATAAACCAGATGCCCCCAACTAAAGGAATTGCACCCCATATTAATCCAAACAGAAGTCCTAATGCTTGTCTAATCCAATGAAGTACATCACCAAGTTGATCCTGTAAGAGAAAGAGAGTAACCGAGAGATTTCATTTGAATTACATTGCAAAGATCAAATATGTTTCAGCATAATTTCCCAATGCTTTGTTTCAATTACTATTTACTAACACAAGTAAACTCAAAATTGCAAGTGACTAGTATCGTAAAAGTCACAAAATTGAAGGCCTCAATCACACATTCAAGAAACTTTTCCTAGTATGCTTGAATAAACATAAAAATTTCGGATGTATGAGTGGATCAATAAAAGATCTTTCTTTCAAATAGCCAGGTCAATGAAAGAAACAGATATTCTTGCACCTGTAATAAAACACAGTATATATGCTTAAAAGCAGCACCAAAACTATTGGACTTGTAGAAACTGATCCATGAAATTACAATCAGTAGTGGCTACATCTCGCAATTCCTACGAGCAAAGCTAGCTACATCGGGCATACACCTATACTCTACTCAACCTCTAACTCCCAAAAAAACTCCGCATCCCAACAACATTCGTGCATCAAATCCAGTAGTCAAACACAACAAAATCAGTTCTGCAACTCACGAAACTAACAAAGAAAAAAAAGAAAAGAAAAAAAGAGCTGAAACCTTGTCCCAAGAAGCCTCAGGATCAAATAACTTGGCCAATTTAAACGGGGATAAGTGGCCATACTGATGGTGCTGCTCTTGACTCAACTTCGCCGACTTCCTCTCCCTCATCTAAAATTACCAATCAGCAAACCGATTAACCCTCTAAATCTTAAGAATTAAACATTCACAGAAACTGTACTCACACTGAGAATTAGGGCTTAATGTTCGGAGATTCAAAATTGTGGGAAAAGAAGAACCTGTATAGACCAAGATGATTCAGAGAATAAACAATCGAACAAACCAATCTAGAAATTGGGATTAATAAGAAAAGGGAGAATTGCAGAGCACGTGGTGTGGGCTCATCCCCCCCTCTCTCTACATATAAAGAATATTATGATCTAATGAAGTGAGTGACAAAACCTTCTCTTTCATAAAGATGTATGAATTTAATTATATGAGGTAATTTTATTTTTTTTTGTCCCATTTACTTCTTCATTAATAAATTTGTTAGTTTTTAGTGATTTGTTGCATGCCCAAAAATGAAGTATTTTCTCCCCGAATTTCGGATAATCAACCATAAAATCCAAAAAAAATACTAGAATTCATAATTGATCGTGCACAATTTGGTTTGAAGAATGATATATTCGAAAATCGGAAGTTTGGTTACTCGATCTTGTCGTTTCAGGATCAGGGTACGTAATTTGTCATCTGATCTGGATTCAATTTTTGTATGATGGATCATTTTTGGGTTTTGCAGAATGTTGATTGAAGAGAATTTCAGAGGTCGGAGTGTAGATGGAAATTAGAGTTTTTGAGAGGCGCAGTTGATGATCATCGACTGGGATTCAGAAATCCTTTATCAGATTTCAAAAACTCGCGAAGCGCCGAAGACCAAGAGTGAGTAGTAGTAGGTGTAGGCCACATTTTCTTTCTTACCTCTGTTAACAAATTAACAATAAATACACTTGTTTGGGTAAATCACAGATTACGACGAGAAACACAATGAAAACAAGAAAGAGATTCCAGAAATCGGATTCTAAAGGTCTTGCTAATTGCTATCGAGAAGTTTCTCTGTCAAAATCTGAAGATTGTGTTGTGATTAGAATTAGTATTATTCTTGTCGATGGCGATGGCCACAATCGAATCGTATGAGCCTGAGGGAGTTGCTAGATTTCTCCACGATTCCGATGATTGTGTTGTTATTACTATATTCATATACGCCTCTGCCGAACCAGGTATTCAGTTATTCTTATACTAATAGTAATACTTACAACCAACTAATTCACAACAAATTTCTTATATATTTCTTCAAATCATGGAATGGCCTGGCCGCTGTGAATTAGTTTTACTACATGATGTTATTGTTACCCCTTCGGCTGCAAATCAACCTCGTTTTCACTTTTGCTAATTGATGGTTTATTCCGAAATTTATCATTTGGTACGAGAATACAACAATTTAGAATCACAAAAGCCCACTAAATTTATATTTGTGGGTTTCATTCTCATTACCAAAATTTCTATTTATTTCATGTTGTTTTATAATTATTTTCTTATAATATTGTTCTAAAATGTTATAATAATTTTATATTATTCTTCTAATATATTACAATAATATTATTTTTAAACTAAAATTTTATTTGTATCTTGGTTTTATATTTTATAAAATAAATATGAAAATAAATAGATTCCTTATTTATTTTTAAGATGATTTTATTTTCTTGGTTTTTTACTATTAAATTAATTATTATTTATATAATATTTTAATTATTTTCTAAACTTATAAATTTAAAAAATTAATTATTCAAATTAAAAATAATTCTCAAATTCATCTTATAAACCCATCATCATAATTGAGAATGATTCAAAAATAAAATTTATACTCATTCAAACTCATATCTATAATAATTCTTGACAATTAAATAAAATGCCCCTAATGTTTATAATTTAAAATTTATGGAGACCTTCACAACCATCATAGATGAAACATAAATTGCTTTAAGAAGGAAAATTCTAACAAAAGAGTGTGTTCCTTATAGACTAAGCCATACCTAAGCATCTGAATAGGTAAACTAACTGAGTTTATTTCTACAATATTACTTGTTACATAAATCACAATTTGTTGACTTACTAATTGTATGATGAAGATGTTTTTCTTTTCAGTTTGTTGTGGAACTTTCCCATGATTGTAATGGATAAACTTGTTATTTGTGTGGTGCTGTCAACTTAACTTGCAGATTAGCTTTCAAGAGTTGAAGAACAAGCTTCTGAAAGCAGGCTTAGTGGACCGTATTGTTATTTTGAATGAATCAGTTGCTAAAGTTTATGTAAGAAGCTCCGGTCCCACAGAATCAAAGTAGCTATGCCTATGCCTATGCCTATGCCTATGCCTATGATTCAACTGGGATTGATACACCTCATGCAAGTCAATATAAATACTGCAACATTGGATTTGGAAGTGTTGAAAAATTTGAAAGAAAATTGGAAGAAGCCCAACAAGCATTGGGCGCATGACTATGTGTCTGTTACTTATGCAAGAAGCTTTGAGGTGTCTCTTCTTCAAGAGTTTAAGAGATTTATCCCTGCTCTTATGCTTTTTACTGCACTTTCCTACGTGGCCAGGAAAAGGCTAAGTGGATTTTGATGGAGCAGTTTTGAGAGATTATCAAAACTATATTCTTAGTGGGCCGACGACGGGAAATATAGATTACATTTGCTGATTAAAGATTTTTGGGCTGCAGAGTTTTCAAATAAGTTTGTGATGGATGAAGAGTTAAAAAATCAAAGAATTATTGATTTAATTATGAGTAGTGATTGGACTTAGTTTAAATTAATTTAGTTATTTTGTGATCGTGATGTGGGCCTTATTTTATTATTTAATTTTCTTAGATTATTTCCCTTGCTAGGTCAAAATTTGATTTCCTTATTGGATTAGAATTTGAGTTTGTCTATATATAGGCCTTGTTATAGATAAAATTATTTAATTTTCAGTTTTAATAAAATTTGTGAGATATTCTCCTAATTTTGAAAGCTCACAAAATTTTAGAGTTCTCCATAAAATTTCATTACTTGGTTATTTGATCAATTCAATTTTCTTGGGTCGTTAGAGATTTAATATGGACTATGGATAATTGAAGGTTTTTGAATCCAAAAGTGTTGGATTTCCATGGGTTCTATGTTCATTCATTTCCGCATGCGTTAGTCTTCAATCGAGTTTTTGAAGTATAATCTTATCGTTCCGGTGAGGGTCGTATCGGATTTTTCTTCATCAGACCATTTTATGCTTGCTTTCCTCACTACAAAAAAATCCACGGATTTGCGATGTAATTTTTTTTAAAATTTTGCAACAGAATTGCAACGGAAAATTCCATCGCTAAATTTTGGGACGGAAATTCTATCACCATTTTACCCGCAAATTTTTTGCGTCAAATTTAGCGACGAAAATTTTGTCGCAAAATTTAACGACGAAATTTTCCATTTAATATATATATATATTTATTAAATCATGTAAATATTTAGAATTGAATTTGGTCCAGCGGTAACAGGTCAAAGAGTTCGAATTTGAGTCAGGTAAATATTCTTTCAACTTTGGTAACTCTTTTAGGCAAGTAAGCTACTCAACAAATAATATTGCGATTATCTCCATGAGAACTAATTCTTTAAATCACAATAAGAGAGAATCTTACTCTACTGCTTATATTTAGCAAATTCTACTAGTAAATTAAATTAAAGCTACTTCGGCCGATCACCTATACTCTACTCTACTCAACCTCTTACTTAAAAAAAGGAAAAATATATAAATTTATCTTAAAACTTTGGATTAGTTCCAATTTTATCCTAGACTTTTAAATATAAAATTCAGAATTAAATTTTAAAAGAATTTTCAATTTTATCTCAAACTCTTAAATATAATAATTTCGACTTAAACTTTAAATTTTTTCCCACATGTCAATATTTAAAGATCAAAAATCTTATATGAACACCAATATTTACATATCATACTCTATTAATTTTCAACATTCTACTTTTAATTCAAGATAATTTTCTAAAAGAATATTATTTTCGTGAACAACTTATTTTAAACTAAGACCTAAAATAATAATTAAATTTTTTGTTTTGAAACGAACAAAGACATAAATCAAATCATATTTTAATAACTTATCAAATATATAACTTAAAAAAATTATATTTAATAAAGATATCATGAGTTTTATGAAAATATATTACTCTAAAATGTTTATTCTTAATAAAGACATCATGAATATTATGGAATGACATATAAGGTTAGTGTCCGTGTAGAGTTTTTGTGTATGACATGTAATTATTGTGTCCACGTAAGATTTTTTAAGTTTAAATATTGATCGGTGGAAAAAAAATTCAAAGTTTAAGTTGAAATTGTTACATTTAGAAGTTTTATATATGATTAGGAATTCATTCAAAATTTAAGTCTGAAATTGTTATATTTAAAAGTTAGAGATAAAATTGGGAACTCTTCCAAAGTTTGGGATAAATTTGTATATTTTCCAAAAAAATAAAAAACAATTCTCATCCCAACAATCATGCATCAAATCGAGTAGTCATCACAACTTAATCAGTATGCAACTTACGAAACTAACAAAAAAAAAATGTTGAAGCCTTCAGCCTTGCCCCAAGAAGAGTTTCATGAAGAATATGATCTTATAAAAATAAAGATATAATCAAGTGATGCGTTTTTTCCTTTCATGAAGATGGTTTGAATTTAATAATATGAGGTTTATTATTTTTCTAAAATGTCCCATTTGATTAGACAGTGAAATCCGAGAATGGGTGATGATGGAACCCTAGCTGGAATTTTTTTCCGTTTTTATAGTATTGTGATTCGAAATTTTCTGGACTAGCCCCCCTCGTAAAGAAGAAAAAATGGATGAAAATAAGAAAAAAATATGATATGAAGGGATTGAAGTCGAGTGGAGGCCAAAAAAAAATTTCAACCCCCTCATAGAAATTTTCTGGATCCGTCACTGAGTAAGATTGCTGAGTTGTTGGCCACCTGCAAGCATGGATTTCAAGACGATGGAGCTGATGCTCTTTCATACCATGGTTTGCTGGTATCTATTTCCACAACTTGTTGCTACTGCATTCGAGTTTCAGAAAACATGGTAGCTCTTTTAGGTTACTAATTACAATAAGTTACTCAAATAATATTGCGATTGTCTCTAAGAATACTAATTCTTGAAATTACAATAAGAGAGAATCTTACTCTAGTGCTTGTTGATTGGTACTCTTGCGGTGGATGCTAATTGGTAGTGTTGGAGGTGGCCTCCTAACCATTAAATGAACAAGATAGCGGATGGAACAACATGGGTGAGGCTTGCATCTCTTCTTGTATTCAATCATCAATCATCAATCAAAAAACAAGGAATTGTAGTTTCTTCCAAGGAATAAAAGGCTAGAGTTCCCACGTTTTGTTCCTTCTTCATTTTTTGTTTATTTTTATATTATTTGTGTTCATCCTAGCGAGTGTAAAATATATGTTGTGATCCTATTTGCAAGTTAAAATAGCCAACAAGTGGTACTAGAGCCACGGTTTATGCCTAAACACATTTGGTGAGATAACATGGCCATGGTCACAGTGGAAACATCACGAGTGCAACATGGGAGCAATTCGTTCCTGTACCCGCAGCTGATACACACATATTACATCAGTTGGTTGATTCGTGTGCAGGCTATGATGGAGGACCAAGGAGTGTAGGAGGCAGTCGAGCCAGCAGAAGGCATAGAGGTTGACGTCTGGCTCGACAAGAAGGTGAGGTTGCACCTCTTACAAGCGTTTCCAAAAGACCTCTTCATGTAAGTGGCCAAGAAGACGACAACAAAGTAGGTATGGGACAACCTCAAGACAATGTTCGTCGGTGCAGAACGGGTGAAGAATGCATGATTGCAAACACTGAAGAGTGAGTTTGATACGATGCACACGAACAATAATGAGTCGCTAGACCACTACGATGGTCGACTCAGTAACATGTCGGTCAGACATTCAAGTCTTGAAGAATCACTCAGTGACGCTGTGCCAGTAAAGAAGCTCTTTGACACGGTGCCAGAAAGATTTATCAGTGTGGTAGCCGACATCAAACAATTTTATGACCACAAAAAGCTGATATTCGAGGAAGCAGTCAGAAGGCTTAAAGTTTTTTAAGAGCGCACGCGCAAGAAAATCACGAGCACGGGAGGAAACAAAAGACATGTGCTCCTCACTCAGGCGGAGTGGAAGGCACAATTCAAGATGGATGGGGGAGACTCATCAACCCAGTGGAAGAAGTTTTCCACAAATGGTGGAAACCATGAACGAGGAGGAAGATATCGAGGCAAAGGCTGCGGAAGGTGGTCGATGAGGACCACCACGAAGAGATGGTGCAGGTGGCTCTGGCGGAGGCGGTCGCGACAAGAGTCACATTCATTGCTATAATTGCAATGAGTTTGGGCACTATTCAACATAATGTCGTGCACCGAAGAAGAGAGAAGAAGCACATCTTGCGCACACTGACAATGTCGAACTAGCATTGCTAATGGCAATTTTGGAGGAATTGCATTGTGTCGAGACACCGACTAATGCCTGGTTTCTAGACAATGGGGCCAGCAATCACATGACTGGAGACAAAGGAAAGTTTTTCGAGCTAGATGAAGCAGTCACTGGGAATGTGAGGTTAGGTGATGGTTCGACAGTGCGGATTCAAGGAAAAGATTTGTACTCTTTGAGTGCAAAAATGGTGAACAGTGGTTGCTCAAAGAGGTATGTTACATCCCTCAACTTCAAAGCAGTATGATTAGTCAGTGTGACCCTGTTCGTAGGTCATTCGACAGAATCGATCAAACCGATTGCCTCAACTACTCCTCAGGTTGAGCCAATCCTCAAAGGCGTTGATGGGAGATTGTCCACTCCATGGTCAGGTGGACCTATTGATAGTAACGAAAGGCCAGTTTGTTACGGAAATATGGTTGATATTTTGGAAGAGCACCTCGAAAGGTGTTGGAGTTTGACGAAGAGGTATTGCTAGAAGAGACAGAGGAGCCGTCTTGCTACAGTGAAGCTACAGGTGATCATGTGTGGGAAGAAGCAATGGTTATGGAGATCAAGGTCATTGAGAAAAACAAAATATGGGCTCTTACTGCATTACCAGTTGGACATAAAGCAATCAGGCTCAAATGGGTATTTAAGTTAAAGAAATATTTGAATGGCGAGGTGATCCAACACAAAGCTAGTTTGGTCGCTAAAGGATATGTACAACGATAAGGGATCGACTTCGAGGAGGTGTTCGCTCTCGATTTGACATGGTCCGGGTTATACTTGCCATCGCAGCAAATCGTGGGTGGCAAGTACATCATCTCGATGTGAAGTCGGCCGTTCTGAATGGGAAACTCAAAGAGGAGGTCTATATGGCTCTACCAGAGGGTTTCATTAGGGGTGTACACGGTCCGGTTTGGCCGGTTTGAGGGTTGACGTTTCGGCCAAACCAAATAATACGGTTTGGAAATTTTTCAAACCAAACCGGCCAAATTAATATTTGAAACCAAACCAAACCAAACCAAATAAAACGGTTTGGTTTGGCCGGTTTGGCCGGTTTGTAACATAAATTTAACGAACAATGTCAAAACGTCGTCAATCTTTTATTTTATAATAATTTATTTGAAAAGGAAAACAAAAAAAGCAGCAAAACAAGCAAATATTGCAGGTCAGGGATATAAGTATTTGTCTGCAATAAATTAGTTGGAGAAAAAAAATCATGACAAATTATAAACAAATGCATAGCTTTAAAATATGACATATCCTGCCACCAATTTTAATAATGTCGAATTAGCACCCTAAAATATATAGAAAGCTTGCGTAAATTTCTGAAAATATATAAATCACACAATTGCAAAACAAGGATAAAATATAAAAACAACGTGCTCGATCTAATGGAATTGCTTTGATCTTCCATTAATGATAAGAATCTGTGCAAGAATGTAAATGATTTTATTTTAGACAATTGAACAAAATAGTTTCAGGTCAATGTATATTTCGCAAACACGAATTAATTCATATTTTTGGGATAATACAAGTTATGTGTTGTGTCATTGTTCGAAGACGCAAGAGCAATTATTCAAATGAGATTCATTACAAAACAAATTTAAACATAATAAAATCATAACTGTCTAATATTGGAGAAATTTAAAAAAAAAAAATGAGTGACAAACCTTAAAAAAGATGTGATGGTGGGCTGGGTGGCGCCAGACAGCAAACAAGAGAGAGGCGGCAATGGGGGCAAGTAAAAAAAGAGAGAGTTAGTGACGGAAAATCGAGAGGCAACGGTGGCGGTCGGCGGATCTGATAAATAAGTGAGAGGGAACTACCAACTAGGGTGAAAAGATAAGAGGGGTGAAATTGAAATAATAAAATATATTAATGCAATATTTCAGGGTTTAAATTTAAAAAAATAAATTAAAACTAAGGAAAAAGAAAAATCTACAAAATTGGCCCAGGTGAGGATCGAACATTAGATCTTGAATATGTATAGAAGAAAGCTTAACCACTGAACTAAATTACGAATATGGTACATTTTATAATTTATATATTATGAGTTTAACGGTCCGGTCCGGCCGAAACGGCCGGTTTCACTACTCAAACCGTAGACCAAACCAAATCTTACGGTTTGGAATTTTAAAACCGGCCGGCCGTTTGACTTATTGACCAAACCGGCCAAACCGGCCAAATCACTTCGGTTTGGTCGGTTTGGCCGGTTTGGGCCGAACCGTGTTCACCCCTAGGTTTCATAGTAAAAGGAAAAGAGCATTTGGTGCTCAAGTTGAACAAAGCTCTTTATAGTCTTCGACAAGCACCTCGGGCTTGGAATATGAAGCTCGATAAAAGTTTGAAGCAGCTCGGTTTCACGAGGTGCTCGCAAGAGCAAGCTGTCTACTTGAGAGATGGACTCATCGTAGGAGTATATGTTGATGATTTGATTGTGACAGGGAAGGATCTAGGAGCCATCAATGCCTTCAAGCATCAAATGATGGGGGAATTTGATATGAGTAATCTCGGATTACTCACGTACTATTTCAGAATTGAGGTGGATCAAGAAGATGGTGGTATTTCGATCAAACAGACTGGTTATGCCAAGAAGGTTCTAACTCAGGCTAGCATGCTTGATTGTAACCCCACCAAGATTCCTATTGAGACAAAAGCTCAGTTGTACAAGGATCCAGAAGGGAACCCAGTAGATGCTACCGAGTATCGAAGGATCGTTGGGTGCTTGCGCTATTTACTTCATACCAGGCCGAACCTCTCTTATGTTGTTGGAGTAGCAAGTATATTTATGGAAAGACCTACTAATATGCACTATAAAGCAATAAAGCAGATACTTCGATATCTTAGAGGCACGATGGCGTTTGAACTAGTCTATCAAAAAGGTGGAGGTGATGAGGTGATCATACGTTATTCAGACAGTGATTTGGTTGGTAACATGGATGATTGAAAGAGTACAACTGGTATGTATGGCGTTCTATATCAATGACTGTCTTGTTTCTTGGAGTTCACAGAAACAGAAAACAGTGGTTCTTTCTTCATGCGAAGCGAGTTTATTGCATCATCTACAGCAGCGTGCCAAGCTCTTTGGCTAAAAAGTTTGAAGTTCAAACTAACTGGTTCGAAATCGAGGAGCGTGAAGTTGTTCGTTGATAACAAGTCCGCAATCGCACTAATGAAGAATCCAATTTTTTATGATCGGAGCAAGCACATCGACACAAAGTATCTCTTTATTCGTGAATGTGTTGAAGAAGGTCAAAATGTGTTGAATTCGTTTCAACTAATGAACAACGAGCTGATGCATTGACAAAAGCATTACCGACAGGAAAGCTAGGAACTATGCGACACCTACTCGGTGTCTGCGACTTCGGACCATGCGAGGACTACGGGGGAGAATGTTGATTGGTACTTCTGGAGGTGGATGCTAATTGGTAGTATTGGAGGTGGCCTCCCAACCATTAAATGCACAAAGTAGAGGATGGAACAACATGGATGAGGCGTGTCACCCTTATCAACACCAAATCCTCCACTTAAATAATAAAAGCATTTTTTGTTATTGTGTTTTTTCCCTTGTATTTAATTATCAATCAAAAAATAAGAAAGTGTAATTTCTTCTATAGAATAAAAGACTAGAGTTCCCATGTTTTGATCTTTCTTCATTTTTTATTTATTTTTAGCGAAAGTAAAATATAGGTTGTGATCCTATTTTCAAGTTAAAATAGCCAACAATGCTTATATTTCGCAATTTGGGCGGATCACGTGTACTCTGCTCAACCTCCTACTCAAAATAAAAAAATCTCACCCCAACAATCATGCATCAAATCGAGTAGTCAATCACAACAAAATCACTTCTGCGACTTACGAAACTAACAAAAAAAAAAAAAAAAACTGAAACCTTGTTCCATGAAGAGTTTCATGAAAAAGTCTGCGCAAGTCTCCAAATTAGGGTTGGCAATTTTTGATCCGATCCGATAATTCGATACGAATCCGTACGATAATAATGGATACGGATTGAGGCTTATCGGATATGGATCTTTATCGGATCGACACGATAAAGACACGAAAATTTCGGATCGGATTCGGATTGGATACGGATCGGATACGGATATCCATTAATAAATTAATAAAAATTGTTTATTTTTTAAATATAATAATTAATTAATTGATTTTGATATATTAGTTTAGATTTAGAGTTATTTCAAAAATTCAAATATCTTAGTTCTTCATTGTCCATGTCCCATTTTTTAATTCACCACCAAAAAATGTACTCCCTCCGTCCCGAGTTATTAGTCCCATATTCCTTTTTCGTCCGTCCCAACTTATTAGTCTCATTTCCTAAAATGGAAAAAAATCTCCTCACACCAATAAAATATTAATTCCACTACACTCACAAACATTGGTAACTGTGCCAAAAGCAAATGGGACTAATAACTCGGGACGGAGGGAGTATTTATTTATCTATTCATTATATTTCGTAATATTTATTTTCTTCTAGTATCAAGATTTAATGACTTTCTTTTATTTTATTTTTTTCTCAACTTTAAATTTTCAATTAAGTTGTATCAACCTATTAACTAGCTGGTGAGATCCTAAATTTAAATGTTGATGAAAGTATTGTAGATTCATCGGAATACTCATTCATTGTTTCAACTCTTGCAATTTTAGAATAATAGATGAAAGATATTTATTATAATTTATTTTATTTGTTATCAATTTTAAAGTTTTAATTAATATTTATCTCCGTCAAAATTGTAAGTGGAATATTGACGACTAAGGTGAATGATTGATCAGTATTTAGAAATGAGCAAGTTTGACCACTAGTATTTGAATTTAAGATTTATCTATGTATCTTGGGATATTTGATTGAGGATTTTAGTTTTAAATGAAGTTGCAGACGTTTTATGTATTTATCCAACACAAGATTGAACAATCAAATACAAATATTTTGTATTATCTTATCAAATTTTTATTTGATTATAATTGTGTTTATTGAAATAGATTCTTATTGAATTAATTCAATTTGGATTCTTATCGGATCTTTATCGGATCGGATTCATAACGGATCATTCGGATTGGATACTTATCGGATCCTTAACGGATACGGATCGGATTCATGCGGATACGGATTTTAGCTTAATGGATCGGATACGGATACGAATTTTGATTTTTCTTAACGGATCGGATACGGATTTGACCTTAACGGATCGGGTCGATAACGGGTTGACACGATAAGAATTCGATCCGCACGAATTGCCACCCCTACTCCAAATAGAGTGTTGAAAGAAGAGTAGTTAGATTAGTTGCTCATTTGTATTTTGTAACATCACATTATAATGAAGTAAAAAAAAAAAAAAAAAAAGGACATTTTCAACTCTCCCTATCTCTCTCCAAATAAAGAACATGATCTTATAGAAAGATAGATATAATCAAGTGATAAACTTCCCTTTTCATGAAGACTAGTTTTCCTCCCGCGCGATGCGCGGCATGTATATATTACTTTTAATATTTTATCAATAATAAATATATAAAATATTTTTCTGAATGCCATTTATACATAATACTAATTGCATTAAAATATATAATATCTTATTAAATAAAATAAATTGTAACTATTTATTTATGTAGTCAAATATATTATAAAATTGATATTTTTAAAAGAGTTATATTAATTTTATATAATAAAATATTATAATGTTATCGTTGGCACATGCATGATTGAGGTAAACTTATACCTTAACTTTTTTTACTTTCAATTTATTATAAAAAGATATAAAATGTTTAAGTTTAAATGCACCAAATTTAACTTTATATTAGTATTACAACTTAAATTATGCATTATATATATAAGAAAAATATATGGATAGAATAACCCCTCTTTGAAGATTCTTTTTAATACAACGAAATTTCATAAAAATTTT